>BLSH010328943.1:282698-295553 GCA_018402905.1 Glandirana rugosa
GTTGACTTACTGAAAAATTTCTCGACCGTTCGTGTTTAATGTGTAACCAAAGACATTTTCTCGTAAATTTCCTGGTAATTGGGATTTCGTTTTTATTTTAACTATGTTTTTTCAATGGATTTCGTAAGTGTTGACACACACATTTTATACAACTAATTTATAAACTGTAAATCCACCAAGACGTCAAATACCGTGACAATCATCGGCAAAATCTGATTTCAACCGTATTTCTTCTTAAGAACGGATTCACTTTTGGAAAGACACAAAAAAAAGACTGTCTCGACAGAACAGAAATTCATATTGGAAAATCGTGACATAATAGGTACAGACTTCGATGTTCCCGACGAATATACATTTAACCTGTTAGAGGACTTATAGGTCGGTTTTATTAAACCAGAGACGGTAGGGACGGGGTTTCGGGTTGAAGTCGGTTTCGAAAGACATTCCCATGAGTATAAAAGTACCGTTGAGGGAAGGGGTGTGTGTATGGGTGGGTGGGGAGAAACGTTTGGTAATATCGAGAGTCATGTAACGATTCAATAGTCCGTAAAATAAAACCCTTCGTTCAACTTGTGAATGCTTTAGGTAACTTTTTTGTATCAATTTTATTTTTGCTTTAGGGTTAATGGTCCTTTAAATGCTCTTTTACAGAAACCAATGTGTAATTTGTGCTTGCCAGCTCTTTAAAAAGTCATTCAGTTGGAGGAAGAACTGGAAACCTGATGTGCAATACTGCAATGCTTCGATGTTTGCATTACCCAGTCATTTATAATAAAGGGCCTTTCATTCAATAGAAACAGCAATGCAAAAATGCCTAAAGAAAGTTTAAGGTGAGCAAGGTGTTGTCTAGCCTCCAAACTCGCTGCACAAAGTTATAACCTGCACTGCAGCATGGTAAGATTTACTGCACCTGCCTGCCAGGATAACCTTTGGCCCCTGGGCTTCCATCCGGTCCATGCTCTCCCTGCAAGAGAAGAAGAGGCACCACATTAAATCCTCACTCCTGCTTCCTGTGCCCCCTTGGCTACAGCTAGCAATGAATTCAAATATCCAAACTCAAGACAGCACGAAACAAGATCTGTATCTGTCACCCTAAACAAATGCTGAAATAAGAGGAGTTCCTTTAAGGTGTCAGCGAAATCTTTATCTATAACACATGGAATGGTTTGAAGCAGTTGCGCTCTGCCAAAACGCTTTCAAGAGTCAATGGTCTCTCTTGAAACAACCTTACTATTCATTTCCATCCCTGTGCAGACCAACTTATCCAAACATGCAGGAAGGGGGGAGGAAGGCCGAGGAACAAGAAGGTTATAGTGTGAACATTAATCCTGTCAATGGGTTGGTAGGAATGTAGGGGTTAATATGCGGATTAGGCACAAAAATTGGGAGCTGGCAATTTCCACTAACGTCATGTTAAAACACATATTTATTTTGTATAAATGTAAAAGTATTTCTGGCTGTCATTTTCAGAGGACTCCAGAGACAGGCCAGAAAGATTCCTGCAAATGAGGAAGCGGCTTTAATAATGAGTGAGAGGGAAAGACAGAAAGAGGGAGCGAAGGAAAGGGGGTGAAAGGGAGAAAATGGAGAAAGAAAAAGATGGGGAGAGAGAGGATGAGAGAGGAGGCGGGAGAAGAGAGAGGGAGTGAAAGGGAGAACGGAGAAATAGAAAAAGTGAGGGAGAGTAGGACAAAGATGGGATAAGAGAAAAACAGTGAGAGAGCAAGAGAAGAAAGAGAAAGTGAAGGGGGGAAAGGAGAGAGAGAGAGAGACAGACAAAGATGGGGAGAAATACAAAAAAAAGGGAGATGGGCATTTCCAGCAGCCTGTTCATTTCATTTAGTTGTAAATAATGTGACTCATGAGTTTTATTCTCAGTATACCTTATTTAGCCTGCAGAGGCAGTATACGGGAGATTAAAAAAAAAAAAAAAGGGGGATAAACAGATGAGGGAGAGACAAAAAAAAGATAAGACAGAGACACAGACAGATGGAAACAGCAGAGGAAGAGAAAGTAGGAGGGAGAGAGAGTTAGATCCCTTTCACACATATTGTCTGATCAGGTCCGCCTGTCAGTTTTTCAGGCAGACCTGGTTGGACACTCCATTCACCTCTATGGAGCGATGAATGTCAGCGGTGACAGGCGGTCCGTTTTCATCTGATCTACCCATAGAAGAGAGCGAGGCTCTGACAGGTCAGTCTCTGCACAGTGAGCGGAGACGGACCTGTCATCCGCCAACTCAGCAGAGAGCAACGGATTGATCCCTGCTGAGCAAGCGGAGTCCATCAAAATGGATGTGCTCCATGTGAAAGGACACTAAAACCTGAAAGAAGATAGAAGAGAAAGATGGAACATGAGGAAAGGAAGGCAGAAGAAAGGAAGAGGGAAGATCAAATAAAAGAGTGAAGAGAGAGTGGGGCAGAAAGCAAAAGGCAGAGAAGGCAGAGAAGGCCAGGCAGAGTGAGACAGGAGACAGATTGATGATGAGGGATAGAAGGACAAGATGAAGATTAGGAAAGAATGGGAAAAGGTCATAAAGGCAAGCACAACACTGGCCATCTTAGACACCTGCTTTGTGTTACAATCAAAAGGATCATTTCACATAGACAATGATTTGTTAATGATTTCTACAATTAACTTAATACTGCAAAAATCAAAGATTTGCATGCCCCAGCTGCTAACAAACTTTATTTGTACAGCAACTTCATTCACAAATGATTTTTGGTAAATGTTTACAAGCAAACAGACAATAAACATGTGGCTTTTTAGAGGGGTCAGATTATCTTACCGGTTCACCAGGATGACCTTGGGGTCCGGGATAACCCTTTTGTCCCTTTAAAAAAAGTGGAATATTGCATTAATATGTATGACTTTTTTTTGTAATGGAAGTTTCCATGATGCGGACTATTAGTAATATAATATTAGTCTTATGGTAATTTTATTCCTACATATAAACACTGTGACCAATATACATAAAGAGTGGAACTAGAGAATTAGTATGAAAGACAACTGCTTCAACCTAGGAGACAAGAATGTGTAAAGGTGAGCTCCAGGGATACAAGAACATAATTTAATACAGTTATGAACATGATATAAAATCTATTTTTACATAGGACCAGCTTATGTCCCAAAAAAATGTGGGATCCACGCTTGGCTGCTAATAAAGAGACTGCTGCACCTAAGAAGTAGCTGAACACTTGTCTACATAAGCACAATAAATATAATGAATAATAGTGCGCTGTGTTCAATTGTTAGCAGGTATAAAACCCCAATATTAGAATGTGAATTATAAAGTGTGAATGCTAATGTGCAAAAAAGCTTTGATAATACATAAAAGGTTCAATTTTTCATAAATCAATTATATTACATAAAGTGCAATTCTAATCCAAAATGCACCACAGTGATTGTGATAAAAATCATATGTGCATATGACAGGGATATACTCGGAACAATATACAGATTAAACAAGCACTTAAATATAACCACAAAATTATAATAAAGTCCATATAGTTCTTTTGGGTGCAATAAAAGTGCTCTTTTAGTATTCTATACGAATAGGACCTGAGTATGCTTCAGCCTCATATAATCCTCATATAAGTAGCACTCAGACTGGGAAAGGGAAGGCCAATCAGCTCTCTAATGGTTTCCACAGTTCTGTCAGTCTTAACAAATTAACATGCTTGCAGTACAAGAGGGCAGAGTGAAGACCATAAAAGTGTGGTGCTTCTGAATTGTCCAGTCAGGGGGGAAGGCAAATCCTGGACCAGGCTGTATAGTCTAACTGCAATGGAGTCTACAGGGAGACACTGGACCTGATACAGTTTGGGCATGGGTACCTATATCTCAAGATTAGTTTGTGTTATCCCCTGCCTACAATTTAGGACACTTAAGGGGTAAAAGCATACTTTTTAATCAAACTATCAATGCCACTTAGGAATGTGAAATGTTGCTTCATGTGAAGTGTGAATTGTAGTGACAGGTCCACTTTAAATGATATCCCATGACAGCTAGCATTCTTTTTGCAGAGCTAGGCACATCATCATTTTCTTGAAGATTTATGAAATTAAAAAAATCTGCTACAAATCATTAAAAATAATCCTTGCATGTCATGAAATTTTTAGCCTGACGCTTGTAAACAAAATAGCGTGCCAATCAGTTTACACTGCAAACCAAAAATAGTCCCCTTCATTTGAAGAACATCTCCATGGATTTACATTTCCCAGTTTCCTGCAGTGAACTGTATGCAGACTACATAGCAGTAAAGGACCTCTTCACTCAAGTAGCACAGCAGCATAACTTACATTTGTACCCATCAGCCTAATCTGACCTTTTTTTTTTCAGCTGGCCAAAAAGCACCTGAATAAGGAGGTTAGATAAACTGTCCTAAAGATCCCATATTCCAGTCGCACACTTTCCTGGATACGGCTCATGGTTTGGGGTTGCTACAGCGACAACCAGTTGGACCTGGAGAAATCACCGATCAATGCACATATTTGTCAGCACACCAAGGATCATCGAGTACCATCTGAAACCTTTACTGAAAAATGATCACATCACAGTGGACAAAGTGCAATGTTTCAGATCCACGTAGGACCACTTTGTCAGTCATGCCTGATGAAAGGGTCCTGTGTGGCTCTGCAACGTTGCACTTTGGCCACTGTGATGTTACCATTCTTCAATAAAGGTTTCAGACAGTACACGTTGATCGGGGGAGTGCTGGTGAATATGTGCATTCCTCTCTGATATCCCGGCGCAGTGTAACGTTCCTCGCCATGCCTCCAACCTGAATTTACAAGATTGAGGATGGGCAGATCCTGAATGCAAGGGAAAGTTAAATTGAATCTGTGGTAAAAATTAAGAAACCCACAGTTTTAGCAGAAACCTTTAGATGTTCCTTTTTACTGCAGGCTGCCCTTGGACCCTATATACCAGTGAGTTCTGATATGAAAATAGCGATCTTCCTAAGTGGTTAGCAGCTTTGACTCACCTTCTTCCCATTGCTCCCTCCTGGTTGGTGAGGACAGTCACTGTAATGATGAGCCAACAGTGAATCACAAGGGATGGCACAGCTGCTGATCACCATCTACTTATCAGAGCACCATTGTATTCAAAGTGCTCAGGGCAGTCTGCAAGGAATAGAACTTCAGGCCTTCAAGGAGCCTTGACAGCTAACTCCAGATGAGATCATCTCAGTTCACACCAACATAGATTTTAATCCTTTCCTATGCTCCATAGTAAAAAAATTAAATAAAAAAAAAACATTGGGCCTGTTCATAGGAATAGATTACAACCCTCACAAGCAACTCTCAAAAGCACTGCTTGTATTTATAGGGCCAGTTTAGGGTTGCCATTAAAGGTTAAATGCTGTACTCCAGGTAAATAGCTACATACAGAGATGAAATGCTTTAGCTGCTAGCAGTTTTATCTGCCAAAATATTTTAAAATTGTGCTCATCCAGCCTTGCTATCCAGATGGCAAAGTCAGGTTTGTGACCTCGCTTTCAGTTAAGCAATCCAGCCTGGTCACCAATCTACCTCCAGCTTTTGACTGGACAATAAACAAGAGCAATGCACTGATGAGGTCATCACTCTGCTCTCTCCTGTGAAAAAAGTGCCTGTAAATGGTTCACCTACAGCACAGTACACAGCAGTACTGCCCTTCCCCTTTCCAATACTGAATGACAAAAGGCTTATAGGAGAGATTCATGTATTTCTGCTAGTTCTATGTAATAAAACGTATATTTGCTTGATGAACTACCTGAATGTAGTAACCTATATCCCAGGGTCTATGAATACCAGTCTGTGCCTTGTACAGTACGATTAAAATATGATACTTTATATCTACCAGTTGTTTTGATCTCATTAAATAAATATTTGGGACAATTAGGCTATGTAGGTGTTAACAGTAGTGCAATTACACATGTTTTTAAGAGTCATAGGGCTCATTTCACCTACAGAATATTTATGATATGATATGTTAGAAAATATCTGCACAACCAATGATTTATCGGCCTCTCACTTTTCTTTGGAGATCAGGGATCATCCCCTCCCCTGATAAGTACCACGTATTCGTCAAACATCTTCCAGAGAAGGCAGAACCCCATCTAACACTGCCCACTGTTCTTTAGTGAGAAATATAAGTGCTCACAGTCACCCTATTGCCTCTCTTAACTAGTATACTTAAATTCTGTTAACTCACCTTTGCCATCTTCAATTTCCAATATGAGTAAGAGACTTACCTTTCGACCAAGAGGCCCGGGAAGGCCTGTCAGACCAGCCAAACCAGGGTCTCCCTGGAGAAGAAAGAACAATCAGTACATTCCTGGCTGCCAATTTATCAAGAGACAGACAGATTCAGCAGTCACCATTGACTGCTTTTTATTAAAGATATGCCAGTCGTAAACGCCAGGTCTTTAGTGTGATAGATGATACCAACAGCCCTGGCCCATGCTAGCTTTAGGTTTCCCCCAGGAAGTCACTGGCAGAACACAGTCCATTGTTGCTAACATAAGACTTAGGTCATCTACTTATTTCCAACCAGTTACATTACGAAAATCAACTAATGAACGAGAACAATGCAACACTGCAATGAAACCAGCACTGTTAAGATGTCAATGGATGAGTTTCATAAGACAGATTTAAGAAATATCTACAACTAAAGATTTGTAGGGGAATATAACATGCCAGTATAAGTTATCTCTTAAGACAGGTTCAAGCCTGGAAAGGTTTCCATGGTGTCATGAACAAAATTCTCCCCTATAGTAATATTGTGTGTGCTTAAGCAGGCCATACATAATGCAATTTTCTTCCAATCAACCACGGGCTGAAAGAAAGAAAATTGCTTGATTCCCCCATCAACAGTGTTGCTAGAGGAATTCCTCCTGCAGCGCTATTGTGTTCTGCCACCAGCAGAATACAATGATCACTGCTGGCGGCTATAAAACCTGACAGGCTGGTTATTGGATCGGTGGATCGACTTTAGTACAACTGGCCTGCCCATAGATGGATCAAAATTCAGTTGGTTCCTGCCGAACCAGCCAAATTGCAATCCATCTATGGCCGGCTTTAATCAGTTGCACCATAAACAGCTGTCAAAGTGAATGGGAGGTCCTTCTTTTAAATGTTATAACCTGCAAAACCCTGGATAACAAAACATGTTAAAAATTGGCAGTCAAAACAAAGATTCTGCAGAAGGAGTTAATTTAATTCATAACACATTTAGTAGCATTATTGCTATGATTCTTTTTGTAAGAATGTGGCAGGGGTTTCCTTAGGTTGGCGTTAAGAGGACATGACATCATTTCTTATAAGTGAAGATTATAAGGAAAGGAAAAGACACAAACTGATCAGGATACCTTTAATCCATTTAGAGCTTTTCCTGGAGAGATGCCAGGATCACCCTTTTGACCCTGGAAAAAAAAAGAATAAAAACATCATTCAGCAAAAGATGAAACAGGAGATTGCCCTTTTGGGGGATGATGTCAGTTATTCACCTCGTAATCACAGTTGCAGATGGACATACACTCTTTGGGATAAGATGACAAAGCACTACTCCAGGAAGACTCGGCAGACTACTGGGGGCAACAATCCCAGTACACTCTGACAAAATATACAGTCCAATTACAACTGAAGCATTTTCCAATAAAAGGTATGATTATGGAGGACATGCTTCTCTTCTGACCTATCCAGACGACAAAAAGACGCTACAGGCAACCTAAAACACTTGGTACCATAAAAATGGATTGGTTTTGTGTTGGCTATATACAGTAGGTTACAATGTAAAGTATTTTAAAGATGAATGTAATCTTAACCTATTAGAAGAATTGGTACTGTAAAACAGGCCTTTTTTCATGGACATTCCCAGTCTGAATGTTATACAGCCATGTCTTTGGATTACTGATTGAAGCTCTACTTGAACTGGCAGTGTGTGCACAGGAGGGTATATGTAGTAGTGCACATATACCTTTAGATGAGTAATGAAGAATACAATTATATCATTTCTGCTATGTTTATGCTTGTAGGTCTACTCTACGATTACCCTGATGGTTTGTAAACACTTGATTACTTTGTAGGAGCACCCTCTTGGTTTGCACTCCCACACTCGTCCCAGGGCACTGATACACCTGGGATGCTTTTTAGTTGCCCTTTCCATGGTTACCATTTTAGTAAGTCATACACAGTTCATACTAGGTTCACTTGTTCTCCATTTCTTTCAATTTGTTCCTAAAGTGGATGTAGACTCTCTTTGAAAAAAAAAAAAAAATATCAAATGCCAGCAGCTACAAATACTGTAGGTGTTGACACTTTCCAGTTAAGGGATCCAGCGCCATCCTCACCTGGGCCGGTTCTATACTGGTCTTCAGGGCCCAGGCATTGGCATGTTTAGTGTGGGAAGCTGGTTGCAACTTGTTTTGGCTTCAGAGCCGGCATCTCGCTGCAATATGTGAATGGTCCCGCAGTGTGGGGCTTGCCGAACTTCTGATGGAATATGACCAGAAGTGGGAGCTAGGTTCCCGCTCCCCCCACCCAAAAAAATGACAAAGATGAAGGGGGGGGGGGCGGTAACATAAAGAGAAACTTCCCCTTTAACACTGGTGTTTATATAGATCTAGAAATATTGTTATGATCCTTCTATATGCCACGCATAGCTCTCACATCTGTATTCATCTTGGAGTCTTGCTGTACTGAGTTATTATAAGGCAAGCTCTATATGATCTATTGAAGGCATAACAACTTGTATTTTGATACTTACATTTGTAAATTGTATTAGGATTTTGATTTTTGGTTAATACCAATTGTTTTGCTTTTAATATACATGGTGTGTTCCTTGGGGTGCCAAAAAAGTCCGAAATATATTCAGCATAGCATCTTTCCATTTAAAGTGGTTGTTAACTCACCGTTAACACTCACTGCCAGCCCCTTCACTTTATTAATGCAAAGCACATTGTGTAAATATTTTATTAAAACGAGCTTTGTAAATAGTTCTTTTGAGTTATCTTCAGGCCGGTCCTGTGACTTGCGGCCGTTTCTCAGCTCCGATGGATGGATGTTTAAAGGAATGAGGGAGTACCTCTGCGCTGCCACTTGATGAACAGGTTTTCCTTCTAATTGTGGACAAAATGTTTGATGAGTGTAGACAGCTGCTGGCACTTCAATAGTTATCCAAGACTATTTAGGTATGATTGTGGTAAAGGTGTTTTGTGCCGCACTATCTGTGTAGTACAATTGGTATTATGTGAATTAATTGTGATTGTGTTAGGTGCAATAGTGCCAGTGATGAATACATTTATGATTAAAGCATTTCTTATTCGTGCATACTTGTGATTAAAATATAAAGCCATGGTGGCTTACATACATATATACCAAACCAAATTTTTCAGGTAAGTATGTGACATATACAAAAACAGTAATTGGCACTTAATGATTGGTGACAGTTAAAGTAAAAGTTTGCAGATGATGCCGGTGATGATACACTTAATAAAATTATACAAATAATAGTCCATAAAAGTTCTGTCAGATGGGTGAATTTAAAAATCTCTTAAAGGTGATACATATTGGTGCGCTGGGTAATACAGCTGCAGTGATTGTAGTTTTCACTGATGCTTAAGTGTGTGCTAGTCCCTCACCTGAGGTGTGCTAGCAAGCAACCTTGCACATAAAGGTTTCTTTGTATGGGTGATTCCTTGTTCCTCCTGTGGGGATCTCCACCTTTTCTGTGTGCTGTCAGCTATGTTGCTGGTGACTTTTTAAAACTAGTCATACGGAGAGAGACCCTCCCAATCGGGTGGGTGCAAAAAGAGAGAGGACTTTCCTTCGTGTGATATTGTTTTGTTTAAAACATTTATTTAAAACAAGCTTTTAGAATCAACACTCACATTTACAAGTAAAACGAACGAGCGTTTCTCCTACGAGCGCCGAGCTCGTGTGCATTCAGTCTGAGCTTCCAAACACCTCTGCTGTCGCCGCCCTACGCGTTAAATCAATGGGGATGATCCCCATTGATGAAGTCATGTGAGGCGTGATGTAACGTGTAGGGCGGTGACAGCAGAGGTGTTTGGAAGCTCAGACTGAATGCACACGAGCTCGGCGCTCGTAGGAGAAACGCTTGTTCGTTTTACTTGTAAATGTGAGTGTTGATTTTAAAACATTTATTTGAAACAATCTTTTAAACAAAACAATATAACACGAAGGAAAGTCCTCTCTCTTTTTGCACCCACCCGATCGGGAGGGTCTCTCTCCGTATGACTAGTTTTAAAAAGTCACCAGCAACATAGCTGACAGCACACAGAAAAGGTGGAGATCCCCACAGGAGGAACAAGGAATCACCCATACAAAGAAACCTTTATGTGCAAGGTTGCTAGCACACCTCAGATGAGGGACTAGCACACACTTAAGCATCAGTGAAAACTACAATCACTGCAGCTGTATTACCCAGCGCACCAATATGTATCACCTTTAAGAGATTTTTAAATTCACCCATCTGGGACTATTATTTGTATAATTTTATTAAGTGTATCATCACCGGCATCATCTGCAAACTTTTACTTTAACTGTCACCAATCATTAAGTGCCAATTACTGTTTTTGTATATGTCCCATACTCACCTGAAAATTTTGGTTTGGTATATATGCATGTAAGCCACCATGGCTTTATATTTTAATCACTAGTATGCACGAATAAGAAATGCTTTAATCATAAATGTATTCATCACTGGCACTATTGCACCTAACACAATCACAATTAATTCACATAATACCAATTGTACTACACGGATAGCGCGGCACAAAACACCTTTACCACAATCATACCTAAATAGTCTCCGATGGATGGATACTCAGCTCCGATGGATGGAGTGGCCGGGATCTCCCTCTGATATCAGCTGGTGTGATCACGTGGCCGCTCACTCTCTCCTGCAGATGCCTTGTCTCGGAGCTGAGAAGCAGTTGCAAGTCACATGACCGGCCTGAAGACAGCTCAAAAGAACCATTTACAACGCTCGTTTTTATAAAATATTTACACAGTATGCTCTGCATTAATAAAGTGGAGGGAATGGTGGAGGAATAATATCTGTAACACATTACCCAGGATTGACTTATCAAGGAAGCTCTGTTGGTGTATGATGCCACTTATACTTGTAAAGCACAGCAAAATGTCATGATTCTGTTTATGATGTCAATAAAGTTACTCTGTTAAAAAAAATAATAAAGTGGAGGGGCTGGCAGTGCACATTAACATTATTTATAATAGTGGCAGATGGCGGGGGCAGGGGATCAGACACATGCAGAAAGGAATGGACAGGCTGAGAAGAGGGAATGATGGAGAGATTAGAGCAGGGCTGCTGACGTCACAGACAACGGTGGTCAGGGCTCAGAAGTCCTGGCTTCATTGTCTATGCATTGAGGAGGATACAGGAAGTGTCAGGCTTAGGTTTTTTTTTACAGTTTAGAGGGGGGCCGATTACACAGCACAAGCGCTATGCTGTTTAATCTGCTTTAGGGGACCAGGATCTGTATTTTTTTTTTGGGTTAACAAACACTTTAACATAAGATGTGGTCTGCTCATTACATTACTAGATGAGCCTCTATTTTTACCACCCTGTAGAGACTCACCTCCAGCATTTACTAAACTCCACCATAAAGCTCAGCCTTGTGGATAGTGTGAGTTTTTGTTGTCCAAAGGACCTAAGCTGCAAATTTTTGTAAATGCTTCAATATTACCATTGGGCTCCTGGTTGCATCTCTGGCTAATACATATTTGTCTGATCACTGAGTTTTTTTGAACGACCTTCTCTAGTAGTTGTGCTATAAACTTTCCATTTCTTATTACACAGTTAGATAGTTAATCTGGCTGAAAAAAAGATAAGTCCATCCAGTTGAACCCAGAGAAAAAAAGAAAACCAAAAACACACTACCAATAAGTAATTCATTGGGGTCCAGGTGATCAATGTTTGAGTTAGGGTAGGATGTCCCACATCATGCAGGCAGCTAGATCCTTGCAATGTCACTGGTTGCTAGATGCCAGGCAATTCTAGCAACCAGTGCGGTGGCCACAGTAGAGGCCAGTGGAGGATCGGCCTGCCTCCCTGGACTCAGGGCTAATAATGTGAAACAAGCATTACGAGACCCGGGGCTTTTTGGGGGCCCATTCGTGGCTATAGCCCGAGTCAGCCCCCTTTCCCGACGCTTCCTACAGCACACCTGCAATTCTCCCACGGCACACAGTTTGAGAAACACTGTGCTAAAGACAACTAACTACTAAGGAGCATTTGTAGGGGTTTAATAGCAAAGGAAATAAATACATATGCAATCAAAACTTTTCAGATTATTTGGAAAGCAATGCAGTTTTGTTTTAATATCAAAGACTATATGGATTAGTTCTACAAAAAAAAAAAATCTTGTCACATGATCATTTTAAGGGTAAATATACCATATGGACTTAGATTACAAAATTCTACTAATGCAGCAATATAACTTGCAAATGTGACAAAGAAACAAGGAATAGACACAATTTATTTACGTTTTTATTCTCAGGGTTTCTAACTTGCCATAGTTCGGTAGATAGAACGTGTATCTCACCTTTTTTCAGACGTCTTAATAGACACTCACTTTTACATAGCCGTGAATACCAACTCAGATACCGTTCAATCTTTGGGACTCTTATTTTTGCATTTATTTAACACAGATAAGGAACAAAGAAACAGTGTAAACGTTCAATATAACGACGTAATCATCTTAAAACATTAGATTCAGGTATACCATATAAATGGGAATTTTACTAGTACACTGTTCTAAAAAAAAAAAACATCTTGATTAGGTATATCAGAAACTATAATTTTGTTTTGACGTAACGAAAGGTT
>BLSH010328943.1:318375-332604 GCA_018402905.1 Glandirana rugosa
AGCACTGTCGAGGAAAAAGGTGAACTATACCTGGACGGGTTTGTAAGTCCCCATAACCCGCGTCCACTGTTTCAAGAATGTACTGGTTTATCCGAGGGGAGACCGCGATGAGGGTCTTGTTCTTTACACCTCCTGCACATTATGTCAACATTTCCCAGGCTGCGTTTATAAAGGCTCTAACTAGGGTCATTATTGCGGTTCAGGGTCCTGGTCCGTCTCCGAGGGGGTGGCCAGTGAGTCTAGCCGTCTGTCCCAAATTTTATGATATTTCATCGGGCACTTTCTGTGCTTATATAGGGCAAGGATTGGTTGACCATCGCTATCCACTCCTGGAGGGTCGGTGTGTCAGGTCTAAGCCACTTTTGGGCTACCAGAAGTCTTGCCACATGCAAGGTTTCCTGCATAAAGGCGTGATGGTGTCTGTCATCTTCTTGTTCTGGGAGTAGCGCCAGAGGGGAGCCTATTTGGTCATGTAAGAACTTTGTCACCTGCGCCCAATACCCCTGAATGTTTGGGCAGGTCCATATCAAGTGGAAAAAGGAGCTGTCACGATCCCCACATCTAGGGCAAACGGGATCCCGTTGAGGTCTATATCTACGTATACGGGTTGGGATCAAGTACATCCTGTGTAGGATATATAGCTGCGTAAGCCTGTCAGAGAGCTTGGGGGAGACCTTCTTACAGGACGCCAGCACATCCGACCACTCATCTTCCAGCCCGCCCACGTCTGCCAGGAACAGGTCATCTGGAACAGGTACACGACTCCACGTCTAACCCATAGATCTGCATCTGGTAAGGAGAGTAATTCTGGGAGGCTTGCATTATCCCAGTGGTGAGTGTGCATGGATGAGAGGGGCCCTCATTTTTCCCAGTGCCAGGTCCCATACTCCCATACAGTGATGATACACCAGGCCTTTGTGTCCCCCCAGCCCAGGCAGTGATCTTGTGCCACTAAATAGTATGTGGAATGGATGTGTAATGCGGGTCGGAGTCCCCTGGCGCGTCAGAGTGAGGTACACGAGTTTGTCCTCTTTATCCAAGTGGAAGAAAGGAGATAGTTGGGCAGCCAGGTAGTACCTGGCTAGGTCCAGGAGGGCAGTGCCCCCCAGATCTGTTGGATTTTTTAAGGCCTGCCAAGCTAACTTATGCCTAGAGTTTCTCCATATAAAAGAATTGAGGATAGAGTCCATGGCTTTAAATATTTGAAAGGGTAAGTATGTCGGGGCATGCCAGAAGGCATAAAGTAGTTTGGGGAGCAGGACCATTTTGGTGAGGTTTATGCGACCCATTACGCCAAGAGGAAGGCGTGTCCATATCATGGGTGGCCTGCAGGTTCAGAAAAAGGCGGCGGAGGTTGAAGGCAGTGTTTTTGTTGGGCATAAAGCCCACCTGATCGGGGTGAATTAGGGTGAGTATTACTTTGTTTAGTCGCAATGCAAGGTCCTTGGCGAGGATTTTGATGTCGAGTTGTAGGAGGGATATTGGCCGGTATGATTCGGGGAGAGAGGGGTCTTTACCAGGTTTGGGTATTAGGACAATTAATGCCTCTTTCATGGAATCAGGGAGCAAGGAGGAGTCAAAAATATGTTGATACAGTTTTTGAAGTTTTGGTACTAGCAGGGGTCTAAATTGAGTGTAAAACTCCAGGGGAAGACCATCCGTGCCAGGGGCCTTAGAGGCGGCCAGGTGAGCTATGGCGTCATCTATAACATCCGTGGAGATGGGGGCTTCAAGCTGCTGTACTTGGGCCTGGGAGAGTGAGGGAAAAATTGATAGGGTGTAGGAAGGTGATCAGTTCATCCTGTGTGTAATGTGCTGTGGAGGAGTAGAGTGTGGCAAAGAAGGTGAGGAATGCATCAGTCACCAGGGTTGGGTCAGTGATCCAGCGGCCAGAAGACTCGGTCAGGGACACCACCACTGGAGGCCTGTAGTCTAGGTGCGCGAGGTAGGCAAGGAGTCTGCCTGCCCGCTCCCCATGCTCATATGTGCGTTGTTTAGAAAAAAAAATGTGCCTTTTAGCTTTTTCAAAATGTATGTGATTGACCAGGTGGTGTGGTACCCTCACGGAGGAGATGTTACCCGGGGAAGGGTCAAGCCGACACCCCCTCTCTAATGATTGCAGATGGGCTTCAGCTTGTTTCTAATGCCAACTTAGAGGAGCTTTTGTATCTAGAGATGCGGGGAGTCAAAATCAGCCTGACATGCAGTTTGAAAGACTCCCAGGTCGCCCCCAGTGATGCAGTACCCTCGTTAAATGCGAAAAAGGATGACCATTCATCCTGGAGTGAATCTATGTCAGGAAGGGCAGATAACCAAAAGGGGTTCAGTCTCCAGTGCGTGAGTGAATGTGGGGTCTGCATGTCGAGCGTTATCCAGTAGGGAGAGTGATCCGACAACACGAGAGGCCTGAAGCCCGCCCCCACCAGCCGCGGCAGCAGCGAGAAGGACACAAGTATATAGTCTATCCGCGACATGGTGGAATGGGCGGCAGAGAAGCACGCGTATGCGCGAGAGGTGGGGAATTTATGTCTCCAGGTGTCTACCAGCGCGAACGCGTGCAGAAATACCATTTTTAATAGATTGATTTGACCCAGAAGGTTCCACGAGGCACAAGGTCCACGAGGCACATTTGGAGCGAAGATGGGTCAATACTGGTGCCACATTGAGATCAAAAAAGCTAGTTAAGTCTCGCTGGACCTGGACACCAAGATACCTGAATTGATCAACCCACATCAGTGGGGCATCCGCGGCACCCTCCCTGGACTGGGGGTCTAAAGGGAAAATAATCGATTTTGACCAATTAATTTTAACTCCAGAGAACCTTCTAAATTCATTGAAAATCCATAATGCCGCTGTGATTCCCCCGCGTCCTGAAGAAACAAAAGTGCATCATCTACATATAAGGAGATTTTTTTCCTCCAAACTGCCGACCATAAGACCCTTAATCTCCCTCGCCTCCCAAAGTATTATATAGCTAGGGGCTCTAGCGCTAGCGCAAAGAGGGCCGGGGACAAGGGACACCCTTGATGGGTACCCCTCTGCAGAGAGAAGAGAAGGGAAAGATTATAGTTCGTATGAATACGGGCCTTGGGTCCACTGTACAAACTTCGGGCCAAACCCATATCTAGCTAAAATCTCCCACAGAAAGTCCTATTCGACAGAGAAAAACGCCTTTTCAGTGTCCAGAGGCGATGATTCTTTTACCACAATTAGTATGGGAAACAGAGAAATTGAGTTAGAGACGTCTAAGATTAATAAATATCGGTGCCCTTCCCGGGCATAAACCCAGTATGATCCATGTGGATCAGCTCCTCCAGTACCCCAGCCAGCCTATTAGCCAGTACCTTAGCCAAGATCTTGGCGTCCACATTAAGAGAAATGGGCCAGTAGGAGAAGCAGTCCTCAGGATCCTTACCCCGTTTGAGCACCAACACAATCACTGCCTCTGACAGTGAGGCAGCGAGCGACTCCATGGTGAAGAACTGGTCAAAAACAGAGACCAGTCTGAGCGCCAACAATTCTTGATGTTGGAGATAGAACTCAGAGAGTTCATCCATCCCTCAAGTCTTCCCTACCTGCAGCTGCGAGAGGGCGGTCTGAATCTCCTCAAGGGAAAATGGCAACTCCATCTTCTCCCGTGAGCCAGTGTCTAAAGTAGGGAAGGGAATCCGGTCTAGATAGGCCCGGAGTTCAAGTGTGGCATAATCTACCTTAGTAGAGTTCCTGTAGAATTGATGAAATTATTCATTAACCTCGGCAGGTCCTCTCAACACATCCCCATCTAATAAGAAAGTGAAAGAAAAGGTGGTATGGCGCTGCTATGTGGTAAAGAAAGTGCTATAGGCTGCTGCCCCCACTAAAACCAGCCAAAGGACTGGTTACAGTGAATGAATGATTGGGTGAAAAAGTGGGTTGGCGCTGCCCCAGTAGGTAAAAGTGCTAGAAAATAAACGTGGATGTGCTGAAAGATATCGGTGAGTGGCAAGTATTGCCCTCTAGTGGTTAATAAACATAAACGGAAATTGTGACTGCGTGAATGCTCTAGTAGGAGCGATATGAGTGAACTATATAACCAAAAAATGTTGAGTGTGCGTGAGCAGGGTCAGTGGTGGCCCGAAGGGACCCCCCTCCGTTCGTGACACAAAACCCCACTCACCACCTGAGAACCAATGTAAAGAAGAGAGATTTTTCCAGCCACTGTTTTTCAGGTCCACTCCGGCGTAGTGGCAAATATCCACATGTAAAATACAAATTACGTGGTGTAGGGTATCAAAGATTGCAAACCAATTGGAAAAATAGTAGTAACTCACAGTGGAGAAGTCAGAAGACCGGAGCTTCCAAAGGATCCAGGGTTCAGCCGAAGGTACGTCTGACGCTCTAGGCTCCGCCTTACGCGTTTCGTCATCAAGACGTCGTCGGAGGCGGCCTGTTTTCACCCAACATCCCCATCTAAACTCCGTATTCCTCCGATATGGGTCACTGCAAATTGTCCCTTGGCCAACCATGCCAGCAAACTGCAATTCTTGCCCCCGAACTCGCAGATCCTCTGAGCAGAACACAGCAGGGACTTCTTGGTCATTTTGGCTCTAAGAAGGGACAGGCTTCGCATGGCATACTGCCAATCTGCATTTGTACTCCGACTAGGGTTTGCCACATATTCTGTCTCTGTACGACTGGCCGCTTCCTCTAACTTCACCAAGGATTTTGCTGATCTTTTTGTTCTGTTGCTATAAGCGCTAAATACTCCCCTCTAGTCAAGGCCTTGAAGGCGTCCCATTGCACCTGGGGGGTGGTGGTCTCAGTATTGGCTAACCAAAAATTGCACATTCCCTTCTGTAACGACGCCTGAATTTTTTCATTCGCAATCCAAAATCTGGACAGCCTCCACAGCCTCTTTCCAGGGGGACCCGTGGAGACCTGCAAATGCAGGGGGGAGCGTGGTCCGAGATGCTGGGCAGGATGTCTATCGCTCTGACCTTCCGGAGCATATCAGAGGACGCAAATATTAGGTCGATCCAGGAAAGTGTACGGAAGGTGGAGGAATGACACGTGAATGCCCTAGTAGTTTGATGAAAATGCCTCAAGACATCAGTGAGAGCATAGGTATTGGCCCATTGTAACAGCCCAGGGGTCCATCTAGAGGTGGAGTGGATTCTGTACCCGATCAGAAGAGGGAGTCAAGTTAAAATCCCCCACTACTATAACATTATCCACAACATAACTGATTGCCGCTTGCATGATGGTGGACAGTAAGGAAAGATCCGCCGGGGGAGGGGGGGGCAGGTATACCCCCACCATCACGCAAGGCACAGAGTCTAGAACTGAATATAATATGATGTATCTGCCTCCTGGATCAGTTTTAACATCCAACATTTGACAGGACAACCGTTTATGAATTAAGATACTGACCCCCCCTGGAGTAGCTGGAGTATGTCGCGTGGTAATGTAGACCAACCCAGGGCTTCTTGAGACCCAAGATTTTTGACCCCATAAGGTGTGTTTCTTGCAACACACAAATGTGTGGGGAGTATTTCCTAATATAAATAAATATCAGAGATCGTTTGTGTGCTGAATTTAACCCCCGCACATTCCAAGACTATAGAGAATTGAGCCATGGTGAGAGCAAAAGGTAATGTAACACACAAGATCTCATATTACTATACACTCCAGCGCCCCAGGAGGGCCAACACATAGGGGGCAGCATCTCAGTCGAGGATTCGCTCCCTACCCCCCCGCCAGCCACCCCCCGACAGTCATTGTATCTGAACAGACTTGATCCATGCCTGAAAGGAACATTCCACAGCAACTGACAGTAGCAAACCAAGAAAAAAAAACAACAACCATAACATCCCAGCCAAGAGAGGCATACCTAGTCTTGTACTGCTAGCAACGGCCAGCTGCCCTTTCCCCCCATCCCGCGAGACCCCCCAAGCAGAAGTCAGCTTATTCACCAGTAACTTGCACACGGGCAACTAAAACTAACTGGGAGACGTGTAATCGATGAGGAGAGTTCAGTTCCTAACACAGTTTACCAATCCCAAGGAGGTGCTGGTGATGACACCGGAAACCGGGTTCTGAACTATCACCTGGACCAGCCAGTCTGCAGCGTCTTTGGGGGAGGTAAAAAAAAAAAAATCGAATGGTCTCCCCATCCACCACTCTGTTTGGCAGAGAAGAGGATACTGTATTTAATCCCCTTGGAACGGAGTCCAGTCTTCACCCCATCAAAGGACCGATGGAGCCTTTGCGTCTCAACTGAAAGATCAGGAAATAACAGGATGCAGTTGTTCCGATATGTCAGTTCTCCTGCCGCGTACATAAAAGTAGGGGGGCGCCCAGAGGTCCCGGCTGTGGCAGCATGCGGTGGGCCCTCTCAACAGTGAAGAACGGGGATAGCTGGGCCGCGGGCAAGAGGTTTCTAAATAGGTCTTCAGCGAATGTCGCAGGGCTCTTACCCTCGGCTCCCTCCACTAGGCCAACTATGCAGAGGTTGTTCCTCCTACACCTGTTCTCGGCGTCTTCCGCACAATGTTCCAGGAGCTTTACTCTGGAGTGCAGTGTATGGAGAGCCCCAGTATTATGAACCACATTGTCCTCCAATAAGCTCACCCTGGTCTCTGCAGCAGTGAGGCGGCCGCAGACCTTATCCAAGTCCTGTCGGATAAGACGGACATCTAGCTGCACCACCTCAATCTTAGTAGCAAGAGTCACCTGGCAGGCCGTAACAGCCGCCTGGCATGTGGCTATCGCTGATATTATCTCCGGGATGATAGGTGTGGAAGCCTTGGGGCGCTCCACGTGTACCGTCTGGGAGGACATGTTGACTCGTGGCTCCCCACTCCACAGAGACCCCTCGCTGTAGGCCGCAAGCGCTTCAGGGGAGAACCACAGCTTCTTGCCACCTCTGCCTTTCCCTGCTCTTTTAGGAGGCATTCAGCCAGAGAAAGTCGCTGATAGCAGCCTGCTGGAACCCAGCCAGGATAAAATAGAGGATAACGAAGCAGAGCTCCAAGACAGACATCCTCTCACTCCGCCATCTTGGATACACCCCCTTGCGCTCCAACTTTAGTCGCCTCAAATCGCCCCAAGTCGATTGACATTTGAAATCCTATTGAAATGAATGGGAGCCGTCTTAATGTACACTACTGAAGTCGGAGCGACTTCATAAAAGGTTTCTGTACTACTTCTACGCGACTTCTATCCGACTTATGCCCATAGAATAGAATAGAAGTCGCCTCAAATTTGGATCCAAAATCTATATTGAAGCTACTTTAAAGTGAAAAAATAATTTATCCAGGGCAACCACCTCCCTCCCTTCTCTGATTGGCCACAGGCAAAGTTGCCTGGCATTAAGTCACATTGTAAGTCGCCTGAAGCCGCACCTAAAGTCGCACTGAAATCGCCTAGCAAAGTTGCGTTGAAGTTGGGTCACCCCTGTGTGAATGCAGCCTTAATCACTGTCAAAAGGAGGGAGATGCAGCGCTTGCAGGCTTCTCAGCTGGGGTCTATGGGGTCATGCATAGGAGCGGGAGAATGCGTACGCTGGGGTGCTGGGCACCGGAGGGGCGGGGGAGAGAAATCCAGGTGGATAGAGATGTCTGTGGGGCAGCCAGCTGACGAAGCAGAAGTGACTCTGTTGGCAGTAAACACAAAAGAACAAGCGGTGCCCCACCAAGTGTAGTAGAAGGTTAAAAACAAAGCATTTATTAAAATTGCACTTACAAGAGTTAAGTGATATCAGGCATGTACAATATACAGTCTGGGTGGTCCGAGTGCTAGGGATCCCTCCGACACGTGTCCGGTCGCTCCGGTGGGTTCCGAGGCTCCAGGCAGGTGGGCGAGATGGAAGGTCAAGCGTCACGGGTCCAGTGGGAAGCTGGAGAGTGGGTGGATGGCTGTACCAGGCGCGCGTTCGGAGCAATCCGTGCTCCTTCATCAGGCCTCATGTGTCGGCAGGATCCCTAGCACTCGGACCACCCAGACTGGGATACCTGTATATTGTACATGCCTGATATCACTTAACTCTTGCAAGTGCAATTTTAATAAATGCTTTGTTTTTAACCTTCTACTACACTTAGTGGGGCGCCGCTTGTTCTTTTGTCTTAATCACTGTCACCCTGTTCTTCTTTAGAAATACAACAATGGCCTTAGATGTGTGTTTTGGATCGTTGTCATGTTGGAAAAATGCACGACGACAGTGATGGTAGCATCTTCTCTTTCACTATAGAGCAGTACATCTGTGAATTCATGATACCATCAATGAAATGCAGCTCCCTGACACCAGCAGCACTCATGCAGCCCCACAGAAGGACACTGCCACCACCATGCATTTTCTTTGTAAAGCCATACAGTTTTGAAGCCATCAGTTCCAAAAACATTTCTCATCACTCCAGAGTACAGAGTCCCAGTAGTCGTCTTTTTCAGCATGGGCAAATTCTAGGCTGTTTATTTGTGCATGGGCTTTAGGAGAGACTTCTTTTGTAGAATACACCCATGCATGTCCCTCTGCCGTGTGCGTCGTATTGTGTCACGGGAAACAATCACCCCAGTTTAGCTTTCTACTTCTTTAGCTAACTGCAGTGAACTTGCATGGCAATTTTCTTCAACCCTTCTTATCAGAAGACGCTCCTGTCGAGATGGTTGCAGTTCCATCGTTGTTCAATTTTTTTTTATCACTTATGCTACAGTATTCTGACTGATAAGTAAAGCATTGCTGATCTTGTAGCCTTCACCTTTCTTGTGTAAAGAAATTACTTTCTCTTAGGCCTCATGACATTTCTCTTCCATGTGGTGTCAGTGCTGACAACATGAAATGGGAAGGGGTTTTCATTAAGTAATGCCCCTTTATAATCAACTGTCTGTTGGACACCTGTTTAATGAATAATTTGACTCACCTGTAGTTAAATTCTTGTTAATTAGGGTTTTGTCTAAAATGTATCTTTGCTCTTAAGACTTTCATTGGGGTATATTCATTTTTGCAAAATGAAAAAATGTCTTCAATGAATTTGTTAGGAAATCTTCTTGTGTGTATAAATTAACAAATCTTGGTTGCAATCAATGACCCGCATTTATGGGAGTATTTCTTAGTATAGTGTCCCATAGAAAATGTTGATTCTGAAAGGAAAATAGTGGTTTACTGACAAATCTGTTGGGGTGTACTCATTTATACTGAGCACTGTACATACACAGACACACCAGCCACTTAGGTTCATCTGTTCAATTGCTTGGTACTACAATGTGCTAATCAGACAATCACATGGCAGAAACTCAATGCATTTTGGCATTTAGATGTGGTGAAGACGACTTGCTGAAGTTCAAACTCAGCATCAGAATGGGGAAGAAAGGGGTTTTAAGTGACTTTGAACGTGGCATGGTTGTTGGTGCCAGATGGGCTGGTCTGAGTATTTAAAAAACTGCTGATCTACTGTGATTTTCATGCACAACCATCTCTAGGGTTTACAGAGAGTGGCCCGAAAAGAGAAAATATCCAGTGAGCGGCAGTTGTGTGGAGGAAAATACCTTGTTGATGTCAGAGGGGACTGGGCAGACTGGTTCAAGTTGATAGAAAAGCAACAGTAACTCAAATAGCCACAACTAAGGTATGCAGAATACCCTCTCTGAATGCACAACACATCGAACCTTGAAGCAGATGGGCTACAGCAGCATTAGTCCACACAGGGTACCACTCCTGTCAGCTAATAACAGGAAATTGAGGCTACAATTTTCACAGGCTCACCAAAATTAGTCAATAGAAGACTGGAAAAACATTGCCTGGTCTGATGAGTCTTTGATTTCAACTGCGATATTCAGATGGTAGTAACAGAATTTGGTGTAAAAAACATGAAAGCATGGATCCAACCTGCCTTGTATCAATGGTTCAGGCTGGTGGTGGTGTAATGGTGTGGGGGATATTTTCTTGGCATACTTTGGGCCCCTTAGTACAAATTGAGCATCATTTAAACGCCACGGCCTACCTGAGTGTTGCTGCTGACCATGTCCCTTTATGACTACAGTGTACCCATTTTCTGATGGCACCTTCCAGCAGAATAATGTCACAAAGCTCAAATCTTACCACTGGTTTCTTGAACATGACAATGAGGTCACTGTACTCCAATGGCCTCCACAGTCACCAGATCTCAATCCAATAGAGCACCTTTGGGAATCTGTAGCAACTGCTATCATGTCGATATGGACCAATATCTCTGAGGAATGTTTTCAACACTGTGTTGAATCTATGACATGAAGAATTAAGGCGGTTCTGATGGCAAAAGGGGGTCCAAACTGGTACTAGCAAGGTGTACCTAATAAAGTGGCTGGTGAGTGTATATAGCTCTATGTAAGCTTCAGGCACCTCTGGTCCCAGCTTAGACAGGGCAAAAGATGTGTTTCATGCCCAAATGGCATTCACACACCCAGCACTGCATTGTAGAAAGAAGGAGACCGTCCATAATACTGTATTTTCTTTCACTCCAGCTTGCTGAATAGAGCGTGAGTATATGTGGGAGTATAAATAATTAATGATGCTAAACATTTTGTGTTGCTCTCCTGGGAGAAGTCTGAAGGTGTCTGCTTTAGATACAAGTCTATCCAACGTTGGCAAGTAGAAGACACATCTAAGGTTGGGTTCACTTGAGCATCGCCTTCTTCTGTAGTTTTTGATCCATTTTGTACTTGTGCTTCTACATGCACTTTTGACGTGTTTTAAGGTGTGCATTTTTCGGACCCTTCCATTAAAGTCTATGGCTTTAAAAACATGCGATCCTGCCCGCCAAAAAAACTCCTCTACTACTCTGGTGCAACAAAAGACAGCACATTACTCAAATGTGAACGGACCACAAAGAGTAAGGTGAAAATATTATTGTCAAGTGTTGTCGCGCTTCTGGAAAGTGTGTAACAAATCACTCAGCTGTGAGCAAGGCCTAAATGTTTAGTGTCCTAGGGAGGATCAAGCTGAGACTGCAACCAGATAATGACTAATACTACACAAATTGCTATGAAGTATTGTAAACTTGAACCTAAGGCCTCATGCACACTGGACATTTTTGGAGCAGCTGTTTTTTTCTACAGTCAAACTCCCCAGCATGTTATCCTATGTGTTCGTGCACACATAGGCTGTTATTAACTTTTTGGCAGGAACGTTTTTCAGCTGTAAAAAAAAAAAACACAACCAGTGGGTTCTGAGAGACATTTTTGATCTGTAAAAACGCTCTAATGCTGAAAAACCTGCAACAACGTTGTATACCCAGCGTTAAGCCTCGTCAGGAGTTTCTGTCTATTCAAAATCAATGGTTCCCAATGGCCCATTGATTTGAATAGAAGTCGTTCCAGAACTCGGATCACGGGGATTCGACTTGCGGCGTGCTACTTGTGTGCAGAGGATCTTGAAGGGGAACCCTGCAAAAAAAATTTCCCCCCAAGAGCATACCAGACCCTTCGGACTGATATTGATTTTAAGGGGAACCCCAATGCCAAAAAAATACAATGTACCCCATACTCATTCACGTAGGGTGGGAGGCCGGGACATGGGGGCCCCTTTATTGAAGGGGTCTCCCAGATCCCGCCCGCAGACCCCGAAGAACCACCGGCAAGGGTTGTCAGGATGATGCCCTTGTCATCAAAATGGGGACAAGGTGCTTAGGGGTGGGCGCAGTGCCCCCCCCCACCCCAAAGCATTCAAACTCCCCATGTTGAGGGCATGTGGCCTGGTATGGTCCGGGGGGGGGGTGCTCGCTCGTCCCCACCCCTTTCCTGACCTGCCAGGCTGCGTGCTCGGATAAGGGTCTGGCATGGACTTTGGGGGGGACCCCACGCCATTTTTTTGGTGTTGGGGTTCCCCTTAAAATCCATATCAGACCAAAGGGTCTAGTATGCTCTTGGGCGGTGGGGAACCACATTTTTAAAAAAAAATTTTGCGGGGGTTCCTCTGCACACAATTCGCGTCGCAAGTCGGATCATCATGATCCAATTTTTGGCGCGACTTCTATTCAAATCAATGGGCGATAGGGAACCAATGACTTTAATAGAGGCATGTGAAACACGGCTTATAGCCATCGCCGAAAAATGTGCAAAAACACTCAAAAAAAGTCACTAAAAGCTACTGACATTTTTAGGACTTTAACGTCATCTGTGCATGAGGCCTAACTGTTACACTATTTACATTTAGTTTCAGATGAAAAGTATGAATTGTTTACACATGAACCACGAGGCATGCAATACCTTGCTCAGGAATTTCATGATGCCCCTTTAAGGCAGGTGGGCACTGCGCATTATTGCATAATGTAGCTGACAGACAAAGCAAACAATGTCACCCGCAGGCTTATTTTATCATACTGATCCTTTCCTGAAATAGACAAGTTATGTCTGCACTGATAATTTACAACCACAACTTGGCTGCAGACAAAGTACACTATCAAGTCCGGGATGATTGGGAAAACCTCAGGGACACACTGCAGGGGAAAATGTTACAATATGTAGCCCAAAATCTGGCACACTCTCACTCAGAGATGTCACACTGCCAGGCACATTCTTGATCAGTACAACTATTGAAGTTTATTCGGAGGTGTCCACTAGATGGTGCTAAATAGAATGGGGTGTTTGAATGGAAAATTGTAACCGAAAAATGTTATGTTAGTGCAAATAAAAAAAGTATCACGGACAGTATTCAATGACTTTTTCAGAAATGTTGAGCCAAGCACACAGTCCTGGTCTGTGACAACGCACAATTCAGGTCTGTGTCGATGCTATTACCGTGAAAAGTTAATTTAATTTTGGGGCAATTTATGAAACAAAACTCTTTTAGAAACCTTTGTTATCGGACATGTAATGTTACTGAACACTTTATCTTTGAATTTTAATCTGCAGCAAGCTATCATTTCTAAAACTTCCAGGGAATTTGAATTTCTTTTTTTGGCAACTATGGCTTAGAAAATGCTTATAAGGTCTAAGCCAACTGATCCAAATAGAAAAGGTAAGGATCTGCAATAGCATTTGCTAAAACCATTGGAATGCATATACCGTAGTTCATATGGAGGGGATTCTTCATCAACAGACATCGAGCATATCTTGAAAAAAACAAAACAAACAAAAAAAAAAAAAAAACCTGCATACAGAGTTATATGGAAGCTTCAATTGCCAACCTACTTCTAAAAATACTAAGTGTCTGGCTGTCCCTGGTTGTGCAAAAACACAACAGAGAGAGGGCACACCAGCCTAGTGCATTATCCCAATGTAACAGTTATTGTAAAATAGATTATATGATATGCAATACAGGGTCCTCCAGAGAGGAAGATTCCGTTTTTATTCCCATTATTCCAGGATATAGAATTCCAGTATAATGATATAATCCTAATTCAGGACAATATGTATGGAAGTGTAATAGGAGGTGGAATTACCCGATAGAGACATCTAGGTCCAAATATGCAGGAAAAGTAAATTAGTCTTTTTTTATTTTAAATTATCTTTAAGGAGAAATATATATGTGCCTTTTATATTTTGTTTGTCTTTATGTTATTTAATTCATTTGACTGCAGGAAGTGATAATTGGCAGGATTACATCTGGTAAGGTGGGACTCAAGGGGTGAGAGGGGTGAAGAATTCTTATGCCATGTTCAGTTGCATATAAATTGCTAAACTGTAAGGATCCAAATTATTTGGCTCTGAAAGAGGATACTACCCTTGAAATGCATAAGCGAGTTTGGTTCCAGGTGGCGTTCTCCCTAGCCCAGGAGCAGACTGTACTGACCAACTGATATCTTGATGATCTTTGTTTGATACATTGTGAGTAGACGTATTTTTATCTTACAATAAATGCTACGTCTCTCTCCTGTGTGGTCGGATCACGTAATAGTATTACATCGTAAATAACATTCTATTTTTATGCAGATGAGTGTTACATAGTTTGTTTCTAGTAGTTCTATAGTCAACCAGTCATGTCAGACGAGGACCCGATCCCTCTTGCGGTGGACCTTGGTTTGAGCGAATACGTAAAGTTCCCATCATAGGAGAAAGTCTCGGTTTATTAAACCTAGGAATGTCAAATCGTTAAATATACGTTGACTTGTACCGTATTCTTAAGAAGTGGGGAGAGTGGGGAACTCAGGGTGGAATGGTCTACATTAGGACGGTTAATAGTGAAGGACGTCAGTTTACTTAATTTATTGTATTTCTGTTTGTTTTATATTTTCCGTGTATATATAAAGAGGAATTTCTATTAAATTTTATTTTTTTCTG
>BLSH010328943.1:344023-371862 GCA_018402905.1 Glandirana rugosa
TTTTGGCCCTCTCTCCACAACTGCTTCCTGTCGACTGCAATGCAAAAATGCCTCCCATCGACTTCAATCAGTTCACGTGAATGCAGAATGCCAAATCTTTTCACTGTTGATGTCCCCATTAGGAAATTCTATCTTACTTCCCGATCCTGTGACAATATGTGTGTTTTGGCTGGAGCTGGGCTTTCTTTTCACTATTTTCCAAAAATACTTTGCATATTTCTCACCTAATGCAACGAGTTCTGCAAACTGTAGGTACTTACCCGAGGACCTCTTTTCCCAGGTGGTCCAGGAAGTCCTGCGGGACCAGATGGGCCCTGGAAAAATAAAAAATATACATTAATGCAAAAAGGGAAAAAATAAATAGTTGTACATAAAGCTTTGTGTGATCACATTCCAAATAAAAGTATCACAAAGAAATATTGACATTTCTAACAAGACACTGAATACCGACAGCTGTCAATAAGGGACGTTTGGGTGAAAAGAAAAAAAGAAAAACAAAAATAGAAGCTCTCCAAAATAATATGGATACGGATTTTCAGAAACACTTACTTAAAAACATGTCCCGAGAACAATAAAAACATGCAAAAGTATCTATCTAGCTCCAGAACCCTTGAACCCCACTGGTTGGGAGTGCATGGCTATTGGCTATACTGTGTAATAGTTCAAAAGGCTGGCAATCCATGCAAACCCTATGTGGTTTATGAAGGTTACATAAAAAAAAAAATATAGTGAAAAAGACATGTTCCACCTCCCTACACCAATATTGGTCGGTCAACTTGAGAAAGACATCAGGCCCCAAATTGTCGATGGAGATAGACCATGTGTTTTTCATACTTTTGATGTGACCTCAATCATAGTAAAATGTGAGATAATCCTTTTCTGATAAACAACTAAATTCCCTTTACACAAAGTAGCTCTTCCACTTGCAAAAATATTAAAAAATAAATAAAAATAATGCCCCGTGTAAATGAAGACACTTCTAATGTACCTCTCTAGTGGGAGACAAATCCATGGAACCTGGCACTTCCCGGTCAGTCTGTGTCACTCTCTGAGGTTCTGTGGTTCCATCTGCCACCATCTACATCACTACAGATGAATGGAACCACAGCGCATAGCAGGGGACCATCCAATACACCCAGTAGTGTACAGGATGCTAAAGATTCTTTACCCAGCTTAAGGTGGTTATAAAGGCAGAAGGCTTTTTTTTTAATCTTAAAAAGGGGATATTAAGGCAGTGCACACAAGCACTGCCAGTCCCACTGCTAGGATAACCTTAAGTATATACTGTATGCCTTTTTTGTAAAATTCATCATCTAAATACCTTATTTCTTCTACCCGATCTGTGGTCACGTGACCGCCCGTAGCTCTCTTTCTCCGATGTATGCACTATAGAGGGAGGGCCAGAGATCTCCCTCTGACGTTTGCTGGGCGGTCACGTGACATCCCTCTATAGTGCATACATTGGAGGAAGAGAACGATGGGTGGTCACGGGACCGCTGATCTGGGAGAAGGAATAAGGTATTTAGAAGATGAATTTTACAAAACAGTATTATACTAAAGGTTATCCTAGCAAAGGGGCTGGTAGTGATTGTGTGCACTGCCTTAATAACCCCTTTAAGATAAAAACAGTGGAACAGTGCTAGAAGGGGAGGTGTGGCTCCCGCACAGTGCTGACAGGCAGGGAGGGGAGGGGGGCAGAGGAGGATACAGGAGAGCAGAGAGGTGAGCTGCGGATGACGTAGGCACGTAAACTGACCATGGTGTCAGGGCTCAGCAGCCATGATAAACGTGTTCAGTTTACGGGGGGGGGGGGGGGGGAGAACATAGCCAGGCCGGATCAGTTGGGTTTTTTAGGTGGTACGGGGGATCAAATGACAGCACAAGCACTGTGCTGTTATTCATGCTTTCAAGGAATGGGTTCCTTTTTTTTTAGGGTAACAAACTCTTTAATGCATTCTATGCATTAAGATAAAAAAAATTGTGTAAAGCAGCCCCAGCCCCCCTAATACTTACCTGAGCCTCCTCTGATCCAGCAATGTTGCATGAGAGACTTGGCTGGCCAGGACACTCCCTCTTGATAGGCTGAGACAGCAGCGGGAGCCAATGGCACTCCATTGCTGTCAAGCAAAGTGAACCAATGAGGAGAGAGAGGGGGCGGGCTGGGACGTGGCTCCGGTGCCCCCATAGCAAGCGGTTTGCTGTGGGGGCACTCGGCAGGAGGGAGGGGCCAGAAGCACCGAAGAGGGACCCAAGAAGAAGAGGATTGGGACTGCTCTGTGCAAAACTACAGCACAGAGCATGTAAGTAGAACATGTTTATTATTTTTAAATGAAGAAAAAAAGTTTAGTATCACTTTAACTACTGAAAACAATGAAGTTCGGACTGGATGTTGGCTGAAGAGGCTTTTTGAAGAAATTTGATTTCAGTTGTATTTCAATGGACAAGGTCACACTAAAGAAAGGTAGAAATAGGGAAAAAAAATTAGAGAACACCTACTTTAATGAATACATAAATACTTTAGGGGGTTCCTGAAAGAGTCAATGTATGCAACACGTCCACAGAGCCAAAGTGACAAGTTGGGAGGAGCGTGGATGTATGCTTGAGAAATACTACAACAGCGTCGTCTCTGCACGTCCGATATCATCTATTTCGATTGCTGTACTATGATTCCAGTGCTCAGTTTTAGGACTCATGCACCCTGGACGTTTTTATAGCGGCATCTGGTGTTTTATTTCTATAGCCAGTAAACTCCATAGCATGTTATCCTATGTGTCCATACACACATAGGCTTTTATCAGTGTTTTTTGGCTGGTAAACTAGGCTAACTAGCATTGTTGAGCAGTTGTAATACTGTGTTTTCTTGCTAAAAAAAAAAAAAAAAAAAAACGCTAAAAACCCCCCCCAAAAAAACGCACGTTTTAATACGGCAACACTACTTACAGTATCTCACAAAAGTGAGTACACCCCTTACATTTTTGTAAATATTTTATTATATCTTTTCATGTGACACTGAAGAAGTGACACTTTGTTACAATGTAAAGTAGTGACTGTACAGCTTGTATAAGGCCTCATGCACATGGGCGTTATTAAAAAAAACTAGATGTAAAGCTAGAACCGACGGCAGGAAAAAGCCACATTAAAAGCATGATTTTATCAGTGTTTTGCATGGGCATCAATGCAGGTTTATCAACGTTAGCTTTTAGCCACTTTTCTCTGCCTCTATTCAAAATCAATGGTTCCCTATGGGAGCCCATTGATTTGAATAGAAGTCGCAGCAGAAGTCGGATCATGCTGATCCGACTTGCGATGCGACTTGTGTGCTGAGGATCTTGAAGCAGAGCCCCCGCCAGAATAGAAAAAAAAAAAAAAATTGGAAAAAATGGCATGGGGTCCCCCCAAAATTCATACCAGACCCTTATCCGAACACGCAGCGCTGTAAGTGTTGAGTCCGATGTTGACTCGGCACGATCACCCAGTGTAATTCTGGGTCCGCTGTGTGCAAAGACTTATATTGGCATGGGGCGGGGCCACCCACTGACATCACCCAGAGGCCCTGCCCCCTTGTGACGTCACCACCCCCATCATGCTCCAAGTCAACATCGGAAGAAGAACAGAGGGAAAAGAAAGCTGAGCTGTGTGTTTATTTTTGGCACTTTGTTTTTAGGTGAATGGGTAGGGGTACAATGTATCCCATACTCATTCACATAGGATGGGGGGCCGGGATCTGAGGGCCCCTTGTCAAAGGGGGCTTCCAGATTCCAATAAGCCCCCGCCCACAGACCCCGACAACCACCGGCAAGGGTTGTCGGGAAGAGGCCCTTATCAACATGGGGACAAGGTGCTTTGGGGTGGGAGGCCTAGGGCCCCTCCTGCGCCAAAGCACCCACCCCATGTTGAGGGCATGCAGCCTGGTATGGTCCAAGATGTGGGGGGGGCTCGCTCACCCCCCCCTTTCCTGACCCGCCGGGCTGCGTGCTTGGGTAAGGGTCTGATATGGATTTTGGGGAGGGAACCCATGCAAAATCCATATCAGACCTCTTTGAAATGAATTTTTTTAAAAATTTTGGTGGGGGTTCCCCTTCATGATCCTTAGCACACAAGTCGCACTGCAAGTCGGATCATCATGATTTGAGTTCTGGTGCGACTTCTATTCAAATCAATAGGCTCCCACAGGGAACCATTAATTTTGAATAGAGGCAGAGAAACGCTTGACGAGGCTTAACGCTCTGTATACAACATTCAGCCGCGTTTTTGAGCGATTATCAGCGACCGCTTTAAAACAGCTCTAGCGTTGGAGCTTCAGAACGCACTGGTCGTGGGTTTTTTTTACAGCTTAAAAACGCCTATACCACTTACAGCTCAAAAATGTCTGTGTGTGTATATGAAGCCATTGAACAACATGGAGAGGCGTTTTTAACCACTTCAGCCCCGGAAGGATTTACCCACTTCCTGACCAGAGCACTTTTTGAGATTTGGCACTGCCTTGCTTTAACTGACAATCGCGTGATCGTGCGACGTTGTACCCAAACAAAATTGATGTCTTTTTTTCCCCACACATAGAGCTTCTTTTGGTGGTATTTGATCACCTCTGCGGCTTTATTTTTTGTGCTATAAACAAAAAAAGAGCGACAATTTAAAAATATCCTGCTATAATAAATATCCAAAAAAAAAACAAATTTCTTACTCGGTTTGGGCCGATGTATATTCTTCTACATATTTTTGGCAAAATAAAACCCGTGGGCTCGCTCCCGCCCGCAACTGACTGTGTGAGCCGCCGTAAAGCTGCTGCGATTCGTGCAGCAGCGCCGAACTTCAGCCGTATTATGAAGGCAGCCGGTCGGCAACTGGTTAAGCTGTGAAAAAAGCTCAAAAATGCGGCTGTAAAAATGTCCGTGTGCATGAGGCCTAACAGTGTAAATTTGCTGTCCCCTCAAAATTACTCAACAGCCATGTCTAAACCGCTGGCAACAAAAGTGAGTACACCCCTAAGTGAAAATGTCCAAATTGTGCCCAATTAGCCATTTTCCCTCCCTGGTGTCATGTGACTCAGTGTTACAAGGTCTCAGGTGTGAATGGGGAACAGGTGTGGTCAATTTGGTGTTATCGCTCTCACTAGATGGACTTGTGTGTTTTTTCAACCTGACTAACTATGTAACTCTCTCATACTGGTCACTGGAAGTTCAACATGGCACCTCATGGCAAAGAACTCTCTGAGGATCTGAAAAAAAGAATTGTTGCTCTACATAAAGATGGCCTAGGGCTAGGCTATAAGAAGATTGCCAAAACCCTAAAACTGAGCTGCAGCATGGTGGCCAAGACCATAGAGCGGTTTAACAGGACAGGCTCCACTCAGAACAGGCCTCGCCATGGTCGACCAAAGTAGTTGAGTGCACATGCTCAGCGTCATATCCAGAGGTTGTCTTTGGGAAATAGACATATGCGTGCTGCCAGCATTGCTGCAGAGGTTGAAGGGGTGGAGGGTCATCCTGTCCGTGCTCAGACCATACACCGCACACTGCATCAAATTACTATGCATGGCTGTCATTCCAGAAGGAAGCATCTTCTAAAGATGATGCACAAGAAAGCCTGCAAACAGTTTGAAGACAAGCAGACTAAGGACATGGATTACTGGAACCATGTCCTGTGGTCTAATGAGACCAAGATAAACTTATTTGGTTCAGATGGTGTCAAGAGTGTGTGGAGGCAACCAGGTGAGGAGTACAAAGACAAGTGTGTCTTGCCTACAGTCAAGCATGGTAGTAGGAGTGTCAAGGTCTGGGGCTGCATGAGTGCTGCCGGCACTGGGGAGCTACAGTTCATTGAGGGAACCATGAATGCCAACATGTACTGTGACATACTGAAGCAGACCTTGATCCCCTCCCTTCGGAGACTGGGCCACAGGGCAGTATTCCAACATACGACCCCAAACACACCTCCAAGATGATCACTGCCTTGCTAAAGAAGCTGAGGGTAAAGGTGGTGAACTGGCCAAGCAGGTCTCTAGACCTAAACCCTTTTGAACACCTGTGGGACATTCTCAAACAGAAGGTGGAGGAGCGCAAGGTCTCCAACAACCACCAGCTCCGTGATGTCGTCATGGAGCAGTGGAAGAGGACTCCAGTGGCAACCTGTGAAGCTCTGGTGAACTCCATGCCCAAGAGGGGTAAGGCAGTGTTGGAAAATAACGGTGGCCACACAAAATATTGACACTTTGGGCCCAATTTGGACATTTTCACTTAGGGGTGTACTCACTTTTGGTGCCAGTGGTTTAGGCATTAATGGCTGTGTGTTGAGTTGTTTTTAGGGGTCAGTAAATTTACACTGTTATACAAGCTGTACACTCACTACTTTACATTGTAGCAAAGTGTCATTTCTTCAGTGTTGTCAAATGAAAAGATATAATAAAATATTTACAAAAATGTGAGGGGTGTACTAATTTTTGTGAGATACTGTATGCTCTCTTATGAGCCACACAACCTAAGAGTCTGTTTTTACTGAGCTTGAGATGCTGCTGATTAACTCCCTGATGTGCAAAAGCAGTTCAAAACCTTATGGAGTGCATAAAGGTCCAACTTTTAACCACTTGTCGACCGCCCGCCGCAGCGTGGCGGCGACAAGGTGGCTCGTTATCACGAACCGCCGTCACAGGACGGCGGCCGCGATAACTAGCATTGTGAGAGGGGGAGCCAGGGAGCGGGTGCAGCGGACTCGATCGCCGCCGGCTACCCGCGATGGCCCCCCCGCACTGAAAGAACGGAGGTCCGTGTTTACTTACTGTGAGAGGGGGAAGGGCTGTCATCACAGCCTTCCTCTACATGGAAGCTGTGATCACTTCCCTTCCCCTGCTAGGGCAGCCCACACACAGTTAGAACACGCCCAGGGAACACAGTTAACCCTTAGAGCGCCCCCTGCAGGTTAACCCCTTCACTGCCAATGACATTTACACAGTAATCAGTGCATTTTTATAGCACTGATCGCTGTATAAATGCCAATGGTCCCAAAAAAGTGTCAAAATGGTCCGACATGTCCGCTGAAATATCGCAGTGCCGTTAAAAATTGCAGATTGCCGTCATTACTAGTAAAAAATAAAAACCCCAAAAATGATCATCCATAAACGCAGCAACTTTTGCGCAAACCAATCAATAAACGCCGATTGCGATTTTTTTTACCAAAATATGAGGATGAATATAAATCGGCCAAAACCGATGAAAACGTTTTTTTATATTTTTTTTTTGGATTTGTATTTTATCAAAAAGTAATAAATTTGGGTCTTTGTAAAATTGTCGCTCTTCTTTTGTTTATAGCGGCGATCAGAAATGACGCAGAGGTGATCAAATACCACCAAAAGAAAGCTCTATTTGTGGGAAAAAAAGGACGCAAATTTTGTTTGGGTACAACGTCGCACGACCGTGCAATTCTCAGTTAAAGCGACGCAGTGCCGAATCGCAAAAAGTGCTCTGGTCCTAAAGTGTGAAATCCTTCCGGGGCTGAAGTGGATAAGATAAGCATTTTATGCACATGTGCGTTTTGGCCCATACAGTGTAAAAATAGGCGTATTTCAGTGCTCCAGTACAGCACACAGCCCACTGCCAGTAGCCTGCCAAATTTAATGACAGGTTGAACTACACTGTAAATAGTGTACAGTCACCACTTGCTTTGACCAGTCATTGATTTTCACAGACTGCTGGCAGCAGATATGCCTCCTACGCACAAAAGTATACTAGTTTTTTACACTGTACAAGCCAAGCTGCTTGTGTGCATCCCTATCACTGTGCTACACGAGGATGTGGCTGTAAAAATCACTTTTGCCCAGACATAAAATACACAGAGTCTTTATTGGAAACTGCCATTTATTCATATAATATTATACACAGTGCCTTGAAAAAGTAGTCATACCCCTTGAAATTTTCCACATTTTGTCGTATTACAACCAAAAATTTAAATGTTTTTTTATTGGGATTTTATGTGATAGACCAACACAAAGTGGCACATAATTGTGAAGTGGAAGGAAAATGATAAATGGTTTTAAAAATATTTTACAAATAAATATCTGAATAGTGTGGCGTGCATTTGTATTGAGCCCCCTGTACTCTGATACCCTAACTAAAATCTAGTGTAACCAATTGCCTTCAGAAATCACCTAATTTGTATATAGAGTCCTGTGTGTTACTTAATCACAGAATAAATACAGCTGTTCTGTGAAGCCCTCGGAGGCTTGTTCGAGAAACGTAGTGAACAAACAGCAACATCATGAAGGTCAAGGAACACACCAGACAGGTCAAGGATTAAGTATATCCCAAGCTTTGAACATTTCATGGAGCACTGTTCAATCCATCATCCGAAATGGAAAGAGTATGGTACCTACCAAGACATGGCTGTCCACCTAAACTGACAGGCTGGGCAAGAAGAGCATTAATCAGAGAAGCAGCCAAGAGGCCCATGGTAACTCAGGCCCACAGCTTAGGTGGGAGAATCTGTCCACAGGACAACTATTAGTCATGCACTCCACAAATCTGGCCTTTATGGAAGAGTGGCAAGAAGAAAGCAATTGTTGAAAGGGAGATATAAGAGGTCTCGTTTGCAGATTACAAGAAACCATGTGGGGGACACAGCAAACATGTGGAAGAAGGTGCTCTGGTCAGATGAGACCAAAATTGAACTTTCTGGCCTAAAAGCAAAATGCTATGTGTGGCGGAAAAATAACACTACACATTACCCCGAACACAACCTCCCCACCATGAAACATGGTGGTGGCAGCATCATGTTGTGGGGATGCTTTTCTTCAGCAGGGACAGGGAAGCTGGTCAGAGTTGATGGGAAGATGGATGGAGCCAAATATAGGGCAATATTAGAAGAAAACCTGTTAGAGTCTGCAAAATAACTTCAGACTGGGTGGAGGTTCACCTTACAGCAGGACAACGACCCTAAACATACAGGCAGAGCTACAATGGAATGATTTAGATCAAAGCATATTCCTGCGTTAGAATGGCCCAGTCAAAGTTCAGACCTAAATCCAATCGAGAATCTGTGGCAAGAGTTGAAAATTGCTGTTCACAGACACTTCCCATCCAATCTGACAGAGCTTGAGCCATTTTGCAAAGAAGGGGCAAAAATGTGACTCTCTAGATGTGCAAAGCTGGTAGAGACATCCCCAAAAAGCCTTGCAGCTGTAATTGCAGAGAAAGGCGGTTCTACAAAGTATTGACTCAGGGGGGCTGAATACAAATGCACGCCACACTTTTCACATATTTATTTGTAAAAATTTTGAAAATCATTTATCATTTTCCTTCCACTTCGTGTTGGTCTATCACATAAAATCCCAATTAAATACATTTACGTTTTTGATTGTAAAATGGAAAAATGTGAATGTGGAAAATTTCAAGGGGAATGAACACTTTTTCAAGGCATTGTATATGGAACTTTTTTTGAATATTTATTAACCTAGATAATTGTTTGATTTTTGCACTGTACGCTGTGTGTTGCGTAATATTTTTTGCACTTGTTTTTTATTGTCATTGGTATGTAGCAATAGGGCTAAACAGTAGAAGTTTGCACTTATTTAAATTACATAAATAAAATAAAAACACTATAATTATGATAAACCAAGATATCAGAGATGTGGAATGCATAGATGAAGTTTGTAAATGGAGAACAGGTCTACATTTACTTCAGTCACACATAGGGAAAGGGACTCATACACTTTCCTTCCGTCCTTTGCAGCAACTGTATCTTATCTTCAATCATATTGCTCCTTTATTCCTACCAAGGCTCTGTCTGGGCCTGCTTTCTTTCAATCCTGGAATCCATACACCTCTGTCATGCCTGCAGGATAGCCCCTTATCTCTGGAAAACCCCCTCACAAAAGTCCAATAAATCTACAGCACGTGTTGACCTTTACACCTCTTGTTCCAAACTTCCATCATGTTTCCCAATCCAGAACACCAAGGAATACCTCTTGCTCCTTGTCTGGGCAAACACCTGACAAAGGATGAAAGCACCGATATTTTTTAGTCCGCCCCTTTAAGAAAAACCAGACTTTCAATGTAAAGAGCTATGGAGAATCAAATAGTACTGTCCAGAGGAAGCCCCTATAGAGAGGCACTCCTGCAGCCACCACCCCTCATTGAGATCCCTTTCTTGGCCCAGAGTCTAGGATCACATGCCATAGTATCAGGGCCGGTCACTCTGCTGGGGGCCATTAGGTCTCTACAGCCATCGCACAGCCATCTCACCCACATTTCCCCAACATCCAGTTCTTTTATGCCACAGCAATATTTGTTTTAAGAAGACGCACACAGGGTTTTTTATGTTTTGACAAGGTCTTCTCTATATCTAGGCCAACAAGTCAAAAGTCTTTTTGTTAAAGTGGTTGTAACCCCTCAAATATATCCAGTGAAGTGACCGGCCTCAGGTGATACACAGAGATACACAGAATATAAAGCTTGTATGATCTGTCAGAAAAAAAAGTGGGCGGAGAGCTGACATTACACTCTGCAGAGCTCTATGATGAGAGCTCTGAGAGGTGATTAGAAGGAATGGAAGGGACACATCCCACTTCACACAGCTCACAGGCACAGAACTGAGCCTGTCAATCAGCTGGAGATCCCTCCCCTGTCACCATTTTTCTCTTGATGTCAGGAAAACGTATCAGAAGTAATTCATGCTGATAGAGGAACAAGGCAGCAGACAGAAATGACACTATTTAGTGTTCTTAATTGAGACAAGCACACACTATAGAGGGATATGCTCGGTTCTTATTTCATGTCTGAGGTTTACAACCATTTTAAATTGTATGTCAAGCCCAACCTTTTTTTTTTTATTGAGTGGGGAAGGGTTAGAACCCCTGCCAAGTTTTAATGCTATCCATTAGATGGATTTCCTTTCACTTCTCCTGTTGACAATGTTAGACAAGAAGTGAGGGGAACTAACAGCAACACAGAAAGAATTACAGATTTTTTTGTAGAGTAGGAAAAGGCTAAAACCCCTGTCAGATGTGTTTTCTGCAAGTGCCCCTGTTGCAGATTTTCCTTCACTTACTGTACCGTATAACAGTTGTCACTAGGGTTGTTGGTTTGAAACCCAATGTCACGAACCTGGTGGTGGAGTCTGTCTTGTGCAGGGAACAACCGCTCTTGCGCACCCGATTCGAGGACCCCTGGTAGAGTAGACAGAGGCCCAAGAGTGCGGGATGGCACAAGGGCTGGAGGGTCACCGATGATGTAGTGAGGCTCCAGAAGACGTGCAGATAGAAGGATGGTCGTACAGGCTGGGTCGGCAACAGGCAGGCAGGAAGGTACAAAAGGATCAGGCAAACGGGTAGTCAAGTCCAAGCAAGGTTCATTAACGGGTGGGCAGCAGAGGTACAAGGGAGCAGACAATCGGATGGGGCAGGGGGCATGGATGTTCTTCTCAGGTTCCCAGGAGTTCTCCTCCGGACCAAATCCCTTCCATTTGATTAGGTACTGGGTCCCCCCAGCTCTCCGGTGACTGTTTAAGATGGCTTCTACCTCGAAGTCCTCCTCTCCGTTGACCAAGACTGTGGGCCTACCTTCCGACCCGAGCAGCAGTCGAGGACCATGGGTTTCAATAGGGATACATGAAAAACCGGGTGGATCCGCAGGGATGGCAGGAGGTCTAATTCAAATGCCACCCGGTTTATCTTCCTCTTAACTGGGAAGGGCCCCAGAAATCTTGGACGCAATTTTTTCGAAGGGCAGGCTAGCTTTAAATTTCTGGTGGATAGCCAGACACGGTTGCCAGGTTGGAGCTCCAGCTCCCTCTGCCTCCTCTTATCGTAGGCCTCTTTGTTAGACTCCCGGGACCTCGATAGTGTCTCCTGTAGAATCTTACAGTTGGATTGGAGGAAGCTGGGCAAATTTGGCCACCAGCAGCAGTGCAACCCAATCGTTCTGTGAAAAAGTAGCAAAGCAGCGCAAGTATTGTTCCAGGGTCTGATTCGTCCTTTCCGTCTGGCCGTTTGTCTGCGGGTGGTAAGCGGACGAAAATGCGAGCTCAATCTCTAAGCCAGAACATAGGGCTCTCCAAAACCTGGACATGAATTGACCCCCCGGTCAGACACGATATTGCTGGGCACTCCATGAAGTCGGACGACTTCTCTTATAAAGGTGTTGGCCGTTTCGGCCGCTGACTGAGGGGGTCCCCTTCAGGGGGATGAAGTGTGCCCTCTTCGTCATTCGGTCCACTATGACGAAGATGGCCGTAAAGCCTTCGGACGGGGGAAGTTCCACAATAAAATCCATCGCCAGTTGCGACCACGGGCGCTCAGGTATGGGGAGAGGGTTTAGGAGACCCCAGGCTTTAGCTTTGTCCGTTTTATTCCTGGCACAGACAGGACAGGCCCCAACGTATTTCCTGCAGTCCTCGGTGATGTTGGGCCACCAGAATGACCGAGAGATGAGCTCAGCGGTCTTTCGAGCACCAAAGTGTCCGGCCAGTTTATGGTCATGGCACCGAACCAAGATCCTGAGGCGTAGACTTGCTGGGATAAACATTTTCTGCCCCAGCCACCATAGACCATCTCTGATGGTCAGTCGGGGGTCTCCATTGGCAGTGGAACCGGCCAGGACCCGACGGAGTTGGGAGAGAAAGTCCTCATCGGACAGAAGGAAATTCCGTGCCGGAAGTATGGTGTCAGGTGAGGCAGTATTTCCTGGCTCCGAGAACATCCGGGACAGGGCATCAGGCTTGCTATTCTTAGACCCTGGGCGATATGTTAAATGGAAGTGGAACCTGGAGAAGAACAGTGCCCAGCGGGCCTGCCGAGGTCTTAGCCTCTTTGCTGTTCGGAGGTACTCCAGGTTCTTATGATCCGTGAAGATGAGGACAGGATGAGAAGCCCCTTCCAGCAAGTACCGCCACTCCTCTAGAGCCGATTTGATGGCCAGTAGCTCTCTCCATCTCCCACGTCGTAATTCCGCTCTGGTGCGGTTAGTTTTCTGGAGAAGAAGGCTACTGGGTGGAGCAGGGCCTTGATACCCTGGCGCTGCGACAGAATAGCCCCTACTGCGGTTTCTTATGTGTCCACCTCAAGGACGTATGGTAAGGCTGGGTCCGGGTGTTTCAAAATGGGAGTAGAAGTGAATAGGGACTTGAGCCTCTGAAAGGTGTCTTGAGCCTCAGGGGACCACCGGCATCGGGTGTTCTGCTTGGTCAAGCGTGTGATAGGCTCCACAATGGCAGAAAATCCCTTTATGAACTTCCTATAAAAGTTTGCAAAGCCCACAAATCTCTGAACCCTTTTTCGGTCAGTAGGTGTGGGCCATTTCAAGATAGTAAAGGCCTTTTGGGGATCCATGTGAATGCCTGTTGTGGAGATAATCAATCCCAGGAAATGCATGCTTTTCCACTTTGGCATATAAGCCATGCTGCTGGAGTCGCCCCAGAACCTTGGTGACATGCCTGCGGTGTTCCACCAAGGAAGCAGAGAAGACCAGGATGTCATCTGAATATATAATTTAGAAGAGGTTTTTGTCTAGAAACAAGTCATTGACGAAGTGCTGGAATGTCGCTGGGGCATTACAAAGGCCGAAGGGCATCACCAAATATTCGTAATGCCCAAAACGAGTGCGGAATGCGGTCTTCCACGTAGGTCAAGTTTTGTGAAGATGGTTGCCGGCCCCAGCCGCTGGAAAAGTTCCAGAACCAAGGGTAGCGGGTACCGATTTTTAATAGTTACCCGGTTAAGCTCCCTGTAGTCTATGCACGGCCGGAGCGAGTGATCTTTCTTCTCCACAAAGAAGATACCGGCTCCAGCCAGAGACGTAGATGGTCTGATAAACCCCTTCTTGATATTTTCATCCAGGTAAGATTTGAGGGCCGCTAGTTCAGGCTCAGAGGGTAAATCCTCCCAAAAGGCACTTCAGCCCCGGGCAGCAAGTCGATGGGGCAATCGTAGGGCCTATGCGGCGGGAGTTTGTCACGGCCTGAAGAAGGGGTAGAGCCCCGTAAACGCGTCGCCGTTGCTGTGGTCACCTCTCCTGCGCGCACTGGCACTGGTCGGATCGGATTGCTGCGGACCACTGTCTCCTAGAGAAGGTTTCCCCGGGACTCACTGAAGGACCCTCCTCCCCCAGTACAGCTGAACCCGCACTCCCCACCACCCCAGCCCAGCAGGACCACCACAGGACTCCAGCAAAGAAGCAAAGAAGCTACTACTGTGAGTAGTTACTTGTTATTTAATAAAATCTTGGTTTTTACTGTTACTCTTAGAGGCGCATTTGTTTTTTTCTTGTTTCCTTTCACACAGAAGTTTGGTTTGCTTCCCACATTTGCAGCCCTTGGCAGGACAGTCACCCACAAGAGCACCCAGGATCTTTGTGCATAGACAATTTTATGACTTTTATGATTATGATTTTTATGATTTTTTAGGTTTTTAATGAACTTTCATGAATGTCATTCAGCTCCATCATTGGTCATCTGTGATTGCCCCCCACCTAAATGCCTCCCATCACATGCTCACAGCATAACCACCCCATCTGATCCCTAGTCCACGGTTCACACTGCGCTTGAACATATCCTCTTTGATTAACACAATCAGAGTTGTTTTGGAAGCAAACTGTGGCATAGTAGACACTTCAGCCATCTATTGCTTTGCATTAACGTACTGCAATTCCCCCCTTTAACCGTTTCCAGCCCTGCTGGAGGCTCCCTTTGTTCAGTTTCTAAACATGCCAAATGTATTCCCTTGCTACATATGCTGGTTATGACAAATTAAATAAATGAAGGGGATTCATCCATCCATGCTGTATAGCCTTCAGGCTGAACGAAAAAAAGAAAATCGGTCACTATATGGCCAGCCTCACACGGTTTGTCCAATCTCTATACAATCTCCTTTAGATTTAGAAAAGAATTACAGATGTGTAATGTGAACGCCTAACGATCAACTTCATTTGTATTCAACCAGACAGGCCCTTTAATGTGCATGGTTAGCTTTAGAAAATAAAGTGTTTTTTATTTTCATAGGAAAATCATTTATCAAGTTATGCTATTTCTTTGACTAGTTCCTAACAATTAGCTTCTGTGCTTTAAATGAGGTCTCATTTAGGAATGCAAGAGCTTTTGGGAATCTCTTTCAAGTCTAACGGCCATTCCACACCTCTACGTGATAGGTGTGGTGTGTTACCATTTATGCCTAAGGAGATTCACTTTGGCGGTAACTGCACCAAAGATGCATTGGGGGGAATTTCTCTATTTTTTGATCATGTGCCCCAAAAGATTGTGTGACCAGGTGATTTTTTTTGTCCATGACTGTGCATGATTGAGTGTGATTTCCCCCAATATTTGTTTAGGTGAACAATGGCTTCAATAGAGGAGAATTTACAATCCCGATTTCTTGAACCTAAAGTTGTTTATGATTGCACGTATATAAAAGAAAGTAGACTACTATCGGAAATAAAAACGTATTTGGGGCTGATACCCATGACCTTCCCAATGAAAATGAGAATTAAAACGAATAATTCTTATTCTCATGTAGAGGCCATGAGCAGAATGTATAGCTGGGAGGTGGATGGGCCTAACTATATGAAGCACAGATGCACCAAAATTTTGGCGGCCGAAAATGGTGTTTTAAGCATTTTGCCGATAAAGAAAAAGGTGCCGATAATGGTGCCGAAAACCCACACGATTTGACTCTGTGCTTATGGTGGATTTTTAATAGGTTATGTGACTCAAAAACATAATGCAGCTGCGTTATTGATGCGTTTTCAATGTATTTCAATGGGGAGGTGCGTTTTTTGGTGTTGTGAAAACATACACAGAATTTAAGCCTCGGTTCACACTAGATGTGGTGCGAATTCACAGAGAATTCTGCCCCGCATCAAAATCACAACCCGTTCATGTGAACTGATTGCAGAGTATGTTAACGACACCCCAAAATCAGTTTGCAAAGCGCAGTGAGACTTGCAGAATCGGATTGCATGGGTGTGAACACCTATGCGATCAGAACCTGGTGAGGACAAAAAAAAAAAAAAAGGGTCCCCTACAAGTTTGGTGCGAATGCACCAAATCCATGGCGCAAATTGCACCCCAGAGTAGGGTTACCACCTGTCCGGGATTCACCCGGACAGTTCGGGTTTGGAATCATGCGTCCAGGTTTCAGACTGCCTGAAACCTGGACACATTATTCAGACCAGACTATGGCTTCCCAGGAGAGTTGATGGCTACAGTTGTCTAAGCTCAGAGTGTCTGTACACTCTCTTTTGCACTGCCCAAAGCCAGCACCAACAGTTCCCCCCAAACACACATACAGATGGAGGAGAGAGGGTTCAATCTGTTCCTCTTCCTCACGCCCCTACACCTCTGTGTCTGCCCACACTCCAATACCCAGCGATGTGCCTCAGAAAAGGAAAGTGGGGGCTGCAAATTTGAAGTCCAGCAGCCTCAGATACATCTGGATGAGAGGTGCTGACTGCCAAGGGGTGAGTTAGCTCATCTTCCATCCCTGTCTGTGACTGAAGCCTCCCCCTTCTCTCTCCTGCCTCTGAGTGAGTACACTAAGGTAAATCAGGGTTCTCAGAGCAGCCCTTACCTCAGAGTTCCCTTTTACAACAGAGGGCACAGTGTTCCCCCTAACATCAGAGTCCTCTCCGTACATCAGAGTTCTTGGTGTTCCCCCTTAAATCGGGGTTCCCAGAGCATCCCTTATGTCAGAGTCCCCAGAGTTTTAAAAATGAACATTCTTCAAATATGTCTTCCTTTATCTTTTATGGTTTGGAGAGAATCAAAAAACCATTGCGGGGGGGGGGGAGATTCACATCGCAAACTCCTAGAAAGAGAGGTTTGGTGGATATATAATTTAGCCACCAGGGTACCTGATGGAATGAATCGGAGATACAATGTGGACCTCTTCCTAAAATGAAGGAATTAATAATTGGGATACATGACCAGCTAACTCGTTGTAACACTTCCATGCAACTTAGTATGCGATAATGTCCTTATACAAAATCATTAGAGGTTATCGCAACTAGCGATTTTAAATGGAGTCCTCTTTTTGAGAAGGATATGATAATATCAATGAGTGAACTTCTGATCCTTTGCTTTGGTGTAGTGTTGAGGGCTCTATGACATGCATTTATTTTATGTTATATCATTATGCAAACCTTCACTAATGCTTGTTTCCTTTGTACATTTGGCTATGTAATGGTTTCCTTATACATCTGTTTAAATACTGATGGATGCCACTGACATACCAATTTTTTCCTTTTTGTCGGCTGCAGATTTTAACACAATTCTCACTTGCTCTTCTATTTTTTCATTTCCTTTATTGTTACAATGTATTTTTATTTTTCTCTTTTGCCCTAGGGAGACACACACTGGTTTTCTGTTTGAACTTAATTGATATCAAGACCTGAATAGGGAAGAGAATCATATGTTTTGTATTTGACTCTAATTATTTGATTGTATGTGAGTATTTATACAAGTGAGTTCATTTTGGAATGTTGTGCTGTGAACAAGGCATTATTTGCCGAAACATGTAAGCCTATTCCTGTATGGACGATATGGAATAAAGAAGTTTTGATACTGCAGTTCCGGAGTGCCGACTTTTCCTTTTTTATTATGATGGATTTCTATTGGAAGAGGGAAGACTTCCTGAAGTCAGAGCACCTGGTAAAGTGTGTGGTTTGATCTATGGTTAAGCAGCAGCTGGTAGAGCGGTGTGTTTCTCTCTGACTTTACATCAGAGTCTGCAGAGGCCCCCCTCACAGTGAAAGGGATTCAGATGTAAAAGGGGAACTCTGTGGACTCTGATGTAAAGGAGGACTCTTGTTATTAACTTCATATGATTAGAAATATTATTTAACAGCAAAATATATTGTTTATACTATAAAAAAATTGTTGTGTGCCGCTAAAGTGTACGAGTTTGACTTGAAGAAAAGGTGGCAACCCTACCCCAGAGACACATAATTTGCACAGGAATGTGCTGCGATTCCTGTGCAAATTACATGCGGTATCCCGCATGTGGTATAGACTCCCTCAAGAGGTGGTTCTGGCCAGCTCAGTAGATTGCTTTAAAAAAGGCCTGGATTCTGTCCTAAATGTACATAATATAACTGGGTACTAACATTAAGGCCTCATACACACGGACGTTTCTAAAAAAATAAACAAAACTTCAGGTCCGACGTCAAGGAAAAAAAATTGTCGTTTTTCGGCTTTATGCATCGGCGTTAATGAGCGTCGGCGTCAAGAGGCGTTTTTTTCAAAAAATCGTCCCTCTGCTATTTTTCAACCTAAAAACGTTGACGTAAAAAAAAAACGCTGGTTAACGCCAGTACAGTATTAGTTGGCGTTTTGCGGCGTCGGCGTCAAAAAATGCCAAAACGTTACAGCCTCAGAACACACTGGCCGTGGGTTCTAGTTTCAGCTCACTAACGCCGACGCCCTCTACAGCTCAAAAACGTTGGCGTATTTATGGGGCCATTGACTAAGATGGAGAGCTGCAAAAAACGTCAGAAAACGTCGGCGTCAAAAAACGTCCGTGTGTATGAGGCCTTATAGGTAAAGTTGATCCAGGGAATATCAAATTGCCTCTCTGGGGGATCAGGAAGGATTTTTTTTCTCCTGCTCTAGGAAATTGAATCATGATTTGCTGAGTTTTTTTTGCCTTCCTCTGGATCAACTGTGGGTATAGGATTGTGTATATGGAATTGTTTTTTTTTTTTTTTTTTATTGGTTGAACTAGATGGTTTCTTTTTTCAGCCTAACTATGCAACTATTAGTGTGAACCTGGGCTAAAGGGATGCATTTTTCTTGAGCTTTTAATGGGCGACAAATTCATATTCATTTAAATTCATGATATTAATTAAAAATATATAGTGTAATTTTTGGTACCAAAATTTCCATTTGGTGCACCTCATGTGGTCCACAGAAAAGTTGTAACCATAGGCATTCTCTCAATGAGATGAAGACTAAGGTAAAGGTAAGAAGCCCCCCAGCATGCAAGCACCAAGCAGGGAAAAACCTGACAAGGGTCTTGGCAGTACTGAACAAGCAAAACAACTAGCTTATTGTTCACTTCTCAATAACGGATGTGTTACAAAACCACAAATACAACACAGAGCATGGCCAGAGGTACGTGAAATATCTGAAAGGACACGTGTTTGAATAGGTATATTTATGTATGTACAATATGTATGCTATATCTATAATTGCTGGCCAAACCTTTCAGGAAGATCAACCAGACATAGTAGAAGGCTTGGCAAAGGGCAGGAGTGATGACCACATCAGTGTGGTAATGCCAGTTCAATGCCTGGGCGGGTCCCTGACCAGACTGCTCTGCTTAACTGCATTGAAGAGAAATGAAGACACTGTTTGGCTGTGCTGTCTGTACCACAATCCTGGCTGAACAAAATTATAAATCTTTTGGCAATTAAACAATTCCCATAAAGGCATTCCAACTGAGTTAAGCTGTCTGTCTGGATTTCAACTTTAAACTTTGATACATAAGGCTAAATGTGTTACTTCAATAAATAATAGAGATAAGATGGAATAAGTTTGGGCTTTGCTTGCCAAGCTGATACCCATGACTCACCATCATTCTGGTAAATTATTAGGCTCACTTCCTTGTGGTGCTTATGAAGCAGATTACTTGGGAAAACCAGTATGTTTCCCCACGTGTGAATTTTTCACCTCGCCAAAGTATAAAGTACTGAGGAGGGAGAGTGGAGATCTGGTGAGCATGAAGTGTGTGGATGTTCTGCAATGGAAATATTTTATATGACATATGGATTTAATACACACCATCTGCAACTGGGAGGGCACTACACTCTGAGAATGAAGACTGCATTAAACAGTTTGCTTATCTTCATACACAGGATGCATACAGTATATGGCTTCAATAAATTTGCACATGGGTAAACGTAATGAGGAGAGATGCAAACATGGCTTCCACTTTTCGTGCTCAAACTGCACAGAGATATGCAGGGCTCTCTGAAAGCCGATGTCCTTCAGCCATACAGATCACTACTGAGAATTTATGTAGAATCTGACAACGTACTCCAAGAAGAAAAGCTCACCTTATTTTTATACTTATTTATATATAACCTAAAGTTTTGAGATCAACGTTTTAGGAGGAGGGGCGGGGGCCCAAGGAGAAAAAAAAGAACATTAGATTTAAAAAATCTGATCTTTTCAAGCTTGGACCATATATATATATTTTTTTGATTGGAGTTAAATTTTAAAGTTATCTTAACCAACTCATCTCAGTTGTACTAAAACAAGCTAATGAAAAACAATGAGGGTTGTACCTTTGTATTACAGTTATATTAATAGCAATTTATGAACTATGTTGCCTAGCAGTAGCTCAGGGGTGTCAAACTCAATTTTATGGCGGGCAGCATCAGTCCTCTTTTTTTCCTCAACGGGCCAGTTGTACCTGTAAAACTAGATGTCCAGAGCACCCCACCCCCTTTACATCAGATGTCAAGTGCCCCCATCAGACATCAAGAGCCCCCCCACCATTCAAAGTCAAGAGTCCCCCACCTTCCCTTATATCACAGTGCATCCCTTTACCTTGTGCTGCTGCTGGGAAGAAACTGGGGGCGGAGGGGGACCAGTGGAGGGCTGGAGTCAGCTGGTGGAGTCTGCTGAATGTGGAGACAAGGTGGGGGCCTAGATTAGGGTGGTGCCACAGTTGCGGGAGAGGTGTGAAGGCCACACCTCTGGATTCAGCCCACGGGCCTTGTGTTTGACACATGTGCCCTAGCTAGTCTGAAGAAGTCATGTTATGGGCAAACATATTAGCCCTATATTTCACCAAATAAGACCGCTATATAAACTAGAATTCAGCAAAAACCGCTGAACACATACATGAGAATGGTCTTAACTGCCAAAGTATTTGCTATTCTATCCAGCAACTTTTGGTTCATACACCTTTGCCAGTAAGGACAGCCAGGAGAGCAACACCACTTTCTCTGTAATGTCAAGAAATAAAATTGTAACTATTTCTCCGCTAATTAAACATAAAAGGGACAACACTGTCACATCATTGCCTCTGCTCTATCCTCCTGTCAGCGCATTCCCTATCAGCACTACAGCCAATCAACAGAACCGGTCATTGGACCACAGAGGAAGAAGCATGGGGCAGCACTAGAGCATAGAGAAGGTATTGCCCAGCAAACCTTATTCTTTTTATACAGAAAGGGCTGGAATACAATTTTTTTAAGGAAGCTGGCCTTGGGTTCAGGGCTGGTGCAAGGATTTTTGACTCCCTAGGCGAAACCTCATTTTGCCGCCCCCTTGGCTCCACCCATGACCCCACCCCATTTTCCCTGCCCAGCCTGATCAGCGCCAATGAATTGCAGCCTGATCAGCACCAATCAAATGCAGCCTCACCAGCGCCCATCAAACACAGCTTCACCAGCGCCAATAAATACAGCCTCACCTGTGCCCATCAAATACAGCCTCACCTGTGCCCATCAAATACAGCTTCACCTGTGCCAATCAATACAGCCTCACCTGTGCCCATCAAATACAGCCTCACCTGTGCCCATCAAATACAGCTTCACCTGTGCACATCAAATACAGCTTCACCTGTGCCCATCAAATACAGCCTCACGGGGGGTGGAGGGGGGTATTTGGCAGATCAGTCACTATTTCTATATCCATTTGCAAATGGCATGTGATAATACAATCTCATTACCTCAGTCAGAAAGTGTCAGTTTTTACATGAATCAATGCAGAGCAGCCAGTGACAGATCAACAGTGGCCAGGCGCCCCTAGGCGGCAGTGCGCCCTAGGCGGCCGCCTACTCCGCCTAATGGTAGAGCCGGCCCTGCTTGGGTTATGAATTATTTCACCTTTAGTTCATAGAACCTGGTAATAAATCCAACATTTGGGATTCATCCTAATAGTAGCCATAAGTTATGGAGCTGCTTTGCTTATATCCTTTAACACCTAACTTCTTAGCTTGGTGTCTTGTGAAATATCTGGAGACCACACAATGTGAGTACAGAAACAGAAGGTGGGGAGTAAGGAGGCTATCAGTTTCCAGGCTCCGGAGCAAGGCCCACAAAAATTGGCATCCATTTTCCCCTTCAAATATGATGCATCTGGAGATCTTCACAAGTGACCTGGATAACAGAGTAATGCAGCGTATATATGAAGGCTACTCGCTGAAGCTGTGAGCCTCGTAACACATTAATAAAGAGAGCACTCTCTGCTTTCTTGGTCCGAGGGAAGGGAAAGTACGAGGGATTTCCCTGGAATTAATGTTCGCAGCTGAACAATTGACAAAAAAAGTGATTCCTTGCTAGAGATGAGGAGGAAATTAGCTGTGACCTCATCAGTATAGGCTGCCAGTAATGTGTGTATGACTCACAGCCTGTTCCAGTGTGCACAACTATGCTCCATTCTGTAAACTGAAAACATACTAGGGCTGCACCTGGGCTAATGGTACTGTCAGGGAATAGGTCCCTTGACTCATAGTAACTATAAATTCATACATTTACATATAATGCGCTTCTCTGTATATAGACTTGTGCAATAGAATATATAAAACCATGCCTACTTCATGTGACTGGGTTAATATGCAAGTCACGTACACTAGATTGTGAAAAGTATTGGGATGCCTGCCTTTACACGCACATGAAATTTAATGGCATGCCAGTCTTCGTCCGTAGGGTTAAATTTTGAGTTGGCCCACCCTTTGCATTTATAAAAGCTTCAACTCTTCTGGGAAGGCTGTCCACATGGTTTAGGAGTGTGTCTATGGGATTGTTTAACCATTATTCTAGAAGCGCATTTGTGAGGTCAGGCACTGATGTTGGCCGAAAAGGCTGGGCTCGCAGTCTCCACTCGAAATCATCCCAATCGGGTTGAGGTCAGGACTCTGTGCAGGCCAGTCAAGTTCCTCCACCCCAAACTCGCTCATCAAGGTCTTTATGAACCTTGCTTAGTGCACTGGTGAGCACTCATTTGGGAACAGGAAGGGGCCATCCCCTATCTGTTCCCACAAAGTTGGGAGCATGAAATTGTCTAAAATGTCTTAGTATGCTGACACCTTCAGAGTTCCCTTCACTGGAACTAAGGGGCCAAGCCCAAACCCTGGAAAACAACCCCGTACTATAATCCCCCCTCCACCAAATGATTTGGAACAGTGCACAAAGCAAGGTCCATAAACACACGGATGAGCGAGTTTGGGGTGAAGGAACTTAACGGCTGCCTCAACCCGATAGAACACCTTTGGGATGAATTAGAACGGAGACTACATGCCAGGCCTTCTCGTCCGACATCAGTGCCTGACCTTACAAATGCGCTTCTGGAAGAATGGTCAAACATTCCCATAGACACACTCCTAAACTTTTTGGACAGCATTCCTAGAAGAATTGAAGCTATTATACAGTTGTGCTCATAAGTTTACATACCCTGGCAGAATTTATGATTTCTTGGCCATTTTTCAGAGAATATGAATGATAACACAAATACATTTCTTTCACTTATGGTTAGTGTTTGGCTGAAGCCATTTATTATGAACCAACTGTGTTTACTCTTTTTAAATCATAATGACAACAAACTACCTAAATGATCCTGATCAAAAGTTTACATACCCTGGTGATTTTGGCCTGATAACATGCACACAAGTTGACACAAAGGGGTCTGAATGGCTATTAAAGGTAACCATCCTCACCTGTGATCTGTTTGCTTGTAATCAGTGTGTGTGTGCATAAAAGGTCAAATGGTTTCTGGACTCTTGACAGACCCTTGCATTTTTCATCCAATGCTGCACTAACGTTTCTGGATTCTGAGTCATGTCACAAAGCAAAAGAATTGTCAAAGGATCTGCGAGAAAAGGTAGTTGAACTGTATAAAACAGGAAAGGGATATAAAAAGATATCCAAGGATTTGAGAATGCCAATCAGCAGTGTTCAAACACTAATCAAGAAGTGGAAAATGAGGGGATTTGTTGAAACCAAACCACGGTCAGGTAGACCAACTAACATTTCAGCAACAACTGCCAGGAAAATTGTTTGGGATGCAAAGAAAAACCCACAAATAAACTTCAGGACTCTGAAAACATGTGGTGTGGCTGTTTCAAGATGCACAATAAGGAGGCACTTTTAGAAAGATGGGCTGCATGGTCGAGTTGCCAGAAGAAAGCCATTACCATATAAATGCCACAAAGTATCCCACTTACAATACGCCAAACAGCAAAGAGACAAGCCTCAAACCTTCTGGCACAAAGTCATTTGGAGTGATGAGACCAAAATTGAGGTTTTTGGCCACAACCATAAACCCTACATTTGGAGAGGAGTCAACAAGGTCTGTGAAACATGGAGGGGGATTGCTGATGTTTTGAGTGTGTGTGAGCTACAAAGGCACAGGGAATTTGGTCAAAATTGATGCCAAGATGAATGCAGTAGGTTATCAAAACATACTGGAGGAACATTTGCATTCATCAGTCAGGAAGCTGCGCATGGGACGTACTTGGACATTCCTACATGGCAATGATCCAAAACACAAGGCCAAGTCGACCTGTCATTGGCTACAGCAGAATAAAGTGAAGGTTCTGGAGTGGGAATCTCAGTCTCCTGACCTCAATATCATTGAGCCACTCAGGGGAGATCTCAAACATGCAGTTCATGCAAGACAGCCCAAGAATTTCCAAGAACTGGAGGCTTTTTGCCAAGAAGAATGGGCAGCTTTACCATCTGAGAAGATAAAGAGCCTCATCCACAAATAACACAAAAGACTTCAAGCTGTCATTGATGTTAAAGGGGGCAATACACAGTATTAAGAACTGGGGTATTTAAACTTTTGATCAGGGTCATTTGGGTAGTTTCTGTTGTCATTATGATATAAAAAGAGTAAACACAGTTGACTGATAATAAATGGCTTCAGCCAAACACTAACCATGAGTGAAAGAAATGTTTTTGTGTTATCAATCATTCTCTGAAAAATGGCCAAGAAATCATAAATTCTGCCAGAGTATGTAAACTTATGAGCACAACTGTAGCTACAAAGGGTGGGGCAACTCAATATTGAACCCTATGGACTAAGACTGGGATGCCATTAAAGTTCATGTGTGTGTAGAAGGCAGATGTCCAAATACTTTTGACAATATAGTATAGGTTGTAAACCCCACTGTGGTGTAAACGAGAAACTATAATGGTTTAAGGTTTATATTTTTAAAACTGGCCATCACAGACCTTCAGTCTAATGCTGCTGCCAGAATTATCCACCTTACCAACCGCTCAGTGTCTGCCACCCCTCTTCTCCAATCCCTACATTGGCTCCCAATCGCCCCAGCGAATTAAATTCAAAATACTAACCACAACATACAAAGCCATTCACAACTCTGCCCTGAGCTACATCACCAATCTTGTCTCCAAATATCACCCAAACCGGCCTCTGTGTTCCTCCCAAGACCTCCTACTCTCAAGCTCCCTCGTCTCCTCCTCCCATGCTCATCTCCAGGATTTCTCCAGAGCCTCTCCCATCCTCTGGAATGCTCGACCTTAACCTGTCCGCCTATCTCCTTCTCTTGCTACCTTCAGGCAATCCCTGAAAACTCATCCCTTCAGGGAAGCCTATCACACCAACTAATCTTTTACCTCTTCCATGAACTCATTCCCCACAGTTAAAACCTTTTCTACTACCTGCCCCACCCTATTAGATTGTAATTGTAAGCTCTTCTGAGCAGGACCATCTTAATTCTCTTGTATTTTATTGTATTGTAACTATTGTCTCCCTTTAAAATCCTTTTCTCTGAGTTCACTGACAGGCGCAGCTCTTCTTAATTGACACGTGAGGTTTTATGTCGTCCTATCAGGAGTGACTAGGCAAAACAGATGCAAAAGCATCAGGGATAGGCTGGCCCCTCCCATGGGGGGCGTCCTCACCTGAGCCTATAAAACCCCCTGCTGGCCAATGGCATTCAGTTTGTCACAAGCAGTGCAACAAAAAAATCAGAGGGGTGGGAGCTGCGTCTGCCAGTGAGCTCAGAGAAAAGGATTTTACGGTAAGTTATAATAAAATCCCTTTTTCTCTTACGTTCACTGACAGACGCAGCTCTTCTTAATTGACACGTGGGGACGTCCCAAAGCAGTGCCAAAAAACTAGAGGGGTGGGCAAACAACAACAACTGTACCCAACAGAACCCTCTCAGGGAGCGCCAGACGCACTCACACCGCTGCTCGCAAAACTTTGCGGCCAAAAGCAGCATCCGCAGATGCTGAAACATCAACTTTGTAAAACTTAGTAAACGTGTGCACCGAGGCCCAAGTGGCCGCTTTGCACACCTGAGACACCGAAGCCTGGTGCCTGAACGCCCAGGAGGTACCTACCGACCTGGTGGAATGAGCCGTGACCGGAAAAGGGGGTACCTTGCCCTGAAGCTCATATGCATGGGTCACGGTCTGTCTAATCCAACGGGAAATAGTAGCCGACGAGGCTGCCGAACCCTTTTTGGAGCCCCCGGGTAACACAAACAATGAGTCAGACTTCCGAAAGGAAGCTGTAGCACTCAAATAAACCCGCAGGGCCCTCACCACATCCAAAGAGTGTAACTCAAATTCCTTAGGATGTTTTGGGTGAGGACATAATGAAGGAAAGACAATATCCTCATTCAAATGAAAAGAAGAGACCACCTTTGGAAGGAAAGAAGGTGGAAGTCGCAACATCGGCTTGTCATTATGAAGAATCAAGTACGGGGACTTGCAAGACAAGGCAGCCAATTCTGACAACCGCCGTGCGGATGTGACAGCCACCAAGAAGGCAACCTTCTGCGACAAAAGGGACAAGGGAATGTCCCTAATCCTCTCATACGGTGGTTTCTGTAAAACAGAGAGCACCAGATTCAAATCCCACGGCGCCAGAGGCGGCCGAAACTGGGGAGCCACATGACGTACCCCCTGTACGAATGTGCGGATCAGCGAATGGGAAGCCAAAGGTCTCTGAAAAAGGACCGCTAAGGCCGAAATCTGGCCCTTGAGCGTACTCAATGCCAGGCTCTTGTCCAGTCCCTGTTGCAGAAAAGTCAGCACCCTGGACACCAAATAAGAGCGAGGGTTCCAACCCCCTGCTTCGCACCATTCAATATAGGCTTTCCAGGTCCTGTGATAAATTTTTCGCGAAGTGCACTTACGTGCCTTAAGCATAGTAGGGATTACAGAGTCAGCGACTCCCCAATCCCTCAATACCTGGGCCTCAATAGCCAAGCCGTCAAAGCCAGCGAGGGTAAAGCAGGGTGCAAGATGGGACCTTGGGAGAGCAGGTCTTCGCGAAGCGGAAGCCGCCAAGGGGCGTCCGCCACCATCCGAATCAGATCGGCGTACCAAGTGCACCGAGGCCAATCGGGAGCGACTAGGATCGTCGGAATGCCTTCCGCAGCTATCCTGCGCAGAATCCGAGGCAACGGCTTCAGGGGAGGGAAGAGGTATATTAACCGGTACCGACCCCAAGGGGCCGCCAGCGGATCTCTTGTTCTGCACACGAAGGTCTCGACTTTGTGATTGAACCTGGACGCCATGAGGTCTACCTCTGGTGTGCCCCACTTGCAGCAAATCTGGCGAAACACCTCTGGATGCAGGGACCAGGGAGGGGACTTCGGCAACGGAGCCTAAGACGCGTCCTATCGACGCCTTCCGTAAGGCTGCTAGGATCAGCGAGGGCTAACCGGAGCCACGTGAACCATGCGGCTAGACTAAGCCTACCACCGCCTGCGGGGAACCGCCGAAGGCGAAGCGCTTCTGGACGAGAGGGTTCCAGGGTAGAACGTGGGACGAAATGGGAGCGACCGAAACTGCCGAACCGATAACTCCGGGTCCATAACTCCCTAACCCCTCAGCGACTGAGACATTAGGGATGATACGAATTCCGTGCATTCA
>BLSH010328943.1:380413-390660 GCA_018402905.1 Glandirana rugosa
TTAACGTCAACTATAATTTTGCCCGGGATGAACTGCAACCCGAGCTCAAGTTTTTTCTTTTTGCTTCGGACCGCGAATAAGAATGCATTGTTAATGCGGTGAGAGCACAGGCTCAACACCAAAGTGAGATCCGTTCCTAAGCTAGGCGGGATGACTGCATGAACGGGGGCTTCTACACGCGCTCTCTGCGTCAAAATGAATCCCGATTTAATTGGTATGACCCCTGCGGGAACTGGGCGGCTGGATGGCTTGCTTCCCATGAGGCCCAGCTTCTGAAGAACGTCCACATCTGAAACCCAAAACCAAAAATAGGTTAAGACTACATTCGGTGTAGGCAAAAACCAAACAAGTTATGTTAAAAGAGCAGAGAGGATTCTCGGAGGTCAGACATACAGTCACACATTCCTATGATGCATCTTGCTGAATGACTGACGAACAACTGCAATTGCTTTTGCCCCTTAACAAGAACCAGTTCAAGGGTATTATTAACCCCTGGCAACATTTCAGCCTTCTGTTACCCTATAAACTAAAGTCTAGATGCCAGTCAGGTATGAGGAATTTGAAAAGGTTTTAAAAGAATGAGCAGATTTTTTTCCTGGTTCAGGACCAGCCTTTTTTCACAACTTACTTGCCTTACAAAACAATGAGAAGAGACGTGGCCACAGAGCCGGTATGGCAAAATGGCCTTGGTGTCTAATAGGCATCAATCCGTCATGGAAGAACTAGCTTGCTGCATGCATTTTCTAAGGGGGGTATTTTGAATGTTTTATGCACTCAACCCATGTATGATAAATATACAGGAGGTGCCCTTCAACTATTTGGTAATTACACTGCTGGAAACTTGCCACACAAACACACAGATGAAAGCCGTGTCATTGAAAACTCTCCTTAATGAGCACTAGAGAATGTTAAAGCCGTTAAATGTTTCTTTTAACACAGAAAGGGTTAATGGTTTTCTGAAACTGCACAGGGGTAACGTTATGCAGAAGGTTGTATTCTGTGGAGTTCCCCTTAAAAACATGCCCACATATGTTGCCAATTATCTCATTACAAGCGATGCCTCCGTACCAGGAGACAGAGCTCAGTGTGATGCTTTGGAGATGAAAGTGAGGATTATTGTGGATGTACTGTGCGATTTTCCGACAATCATCCCCTGCTTGTCACCAGACTTACTAAGCTACTTACACATTACAACTAATAAAACATGACACTTTATGTCCGCATTAAGAACCAACTATCTTGGGTTTTGCAGCCTCATTGATGTTCAGAGGATGTGGGTTTTTAAAGAGGAAGACCAGTCATTTCCAATAACTACTTGTGTTTTCCGGACTGTACCCTAGCACAGACATATGGGGTATATTAATTAGTAGTCATCCTCATGCCAAAATGGGTAGACATGCAAAACTTAAAAATAAATGTGTGCCCCAGTGGCGTAGCTAGAACCTTCAGGGCCCCAGTGCAAGAAACCATAAAGGGCCCCCTGCCCCACAACCTGGGCTCTTTCCTCGGAACCTGGTGGTGGAACTTCAGGGCACAGTCCCAATTATGACCTTTGTGACCCCTGTAGTTCCACTACTGGTATCAGTCCTTTTTTATTTTTGTTATTTTATTTATTGTTTTTCTATACAATCTTATTTTTTAGGAGCCTTAACAGACCTCTGATGTTCCACCTTTGAGACAGAGAAGGAGACTAAGGACAAAGCCCTCAATCTCTTCCTCTGCAGCCTCAGCTACACAGAATAAATGGACAGGAATAGCTCTGTAAAGAGATTCCTGTCCATTCATAAACTGAAGCATAGTAAACACAGTTTAGTATGCCACAGGTATGAACGGACAGTGTCAGTGATCTGTATGGATCACCGACTCTCCATTCAGAAAAATACATTTACCGGCCCCTTACACACTCTCCATCTTGACAGATCCCCCACAGCAGCCAGCTAGAGAGGGGACGGGGGAAGCCGACAGAGATGCAGAGGACGAAGGAGGTCCTGGAAAGAGCACACAGGTGGCAGTGGAAAAAAAGCTAGATAGGAGAAGGGACTGGTACTGCTAGACCCCCCCCCCCGTCCTCCAGCCACCCCACACTGTTACTGCCAGTCCCCCCTGACCTCCACCCACCCCATGCTGATGCTTCCGTAACCCCCCCCCCCAAGCAACCCTGCTGATCCTGTTGTTTCCTTCCCCAATATCTTCAGTGACCCCGCACTGTTACTGCTAGACCCCCCCCCTTTCCTCCAGCCAAACCACTGCTAGACCCCTCTCTGTCCTCCAGCCACCTACCCCTACCCCCCCAGCATCCAGTGACCCCCACTGGTACACCCCCAAATCCACAAGTGGGGGATGGGGTTCCTGTCCCCAGGGCAGATGGGGTCCCTGTCCCTAAGCGAGATGGAGGCCCTGCTCTCCCCAGGGCAGATGGGCTCCCAGTCCCCAGGGCAGATGGGCTCCCAGTCCCCAGGGAAGATGAGGGCCCTGTCCCCAGGGAAGATGAGGGCCCTGTCCCCAGGGAAGATGAGGGCCCTGTCCCCAGGGAAGATGAGGGCCCTGTCCCCAGGGAAGACGAGGGCCCTGTCCCCAGGGAAGACGAGGGCCCTGTCCCCAGGGAAGATGAGGGCCCTGTCCCCAGGGAAGATGGACTAGGGTATGAGTCGTTTCACTCACCATGACTAAGCTGCAGGGGCAGGTTGATGGAGCGCAGGCACTAATAGGATGCATACTGTGTCGCGGCCGGCCATCCTCCAAGCATGTATCCATGGTCCGCTGGGCTCCCACCTGCAGCACAGACAGGGCTGATCAGCATGGGAGGCCACATCACTCTCCAAGGGAGATCTGTGTATGATGGGGGCAGGGCTGAGAGACAAGCTTGCAGCGTCCTCGAGGGAGCCGGCTCTCATAGGGCTGCACGATGCCTCTGTGTGCTGGATAGAGAAGCGTGCGCCAGAGGGCTGTGCCTGGGCTCTGTTACAAAGGAGTGGATGGAGTGACCCGTGAAGGGGGGGGGGCGGGACTCTGGCCGGATGGACACTGGACCAAACAGCGCTGTATGGGAAAGGATAGAGGGACAGGAGGAGCCAACCGAAGAGACGCGGGTGTGGGATTGTGAGATTAGCAGCCAGTGCGGAAGAGCAGGAAGCCCTGCTACCCACACCATCCTCGAGCTCGTACTACAAGCCACCCAGCTGCCTATGCTGGCTCAAGCTGCCACCATTCCTATGTACAGGGGAGCCGCACAGGCCCCCTGCAGCATGGGGCCGGGTAGCAATTGCAATCCCTGCACCCTCTGTAGTTACGCCCCTGGTGTGCCCCCTACAAGGCCTGGATCTGCTTCTGAACAGAAATAAAAACCAGTGCTCCAACACCACGACAGACGTTAGAATGATCTTTAATATGGACATGAAAATCAGCTTACAATAGATGTTCTCTTTTAGAGCAATTCTAAACTGCTGTATCATTAATCACCATAACTAGACATGTGCAATTTGTATACAAATTAGCACAAATTTTTGGTTATTCGAAGATTAGGATGTATCCGAATCTCCAAATGAAATAGTAACCAATAGTAACGAATTTCGTTTTAATCCGTTAAAATTTGTTTTCGTTCGAATTCCAAGTTTTCAGAACAATTAGAATTTGGATCGGTTGAAAAACATTGTACCCCTACCCATTCACCCAAAAAAAAAAAAGTGTCAAAAAGTAAAAACCACAAGAGACAGTTTGACAATTCCTTTATTTCAGTGGTTCTCAACTCCGGTCCTCGGGACCCACCAACAGGCCAGATTTTAAGTATTACCTTGGGGAGATGCCGACTAGAATACTGCAATCACTGAGCAGTAAATTATATCTCCTGTGAGGTATTTCAGTTATCCTGCAAACCTGGCCTGTTGGGGGGGTCCCGAGGACCGGAGTCGAGAACCACTGCTTTATTTAAAAAAAAAAAAAAAAAAAAAAAAAAAAAAAAAAAAAAGGGGTCCTGCGATGTAATCCACCGTCAATCACGCCGCCTGACGGACCTGAAAAATAGCAAAAATGTCAAAAAGTACTTTGCCTCGCCGTATTCGGTTGACAGTTCCTAAATAGGCAAGGGCGGGGCCACCAGCTTACATCAATCGATGGCACCGCCCCCAACTGATGTCACGTGACATTTTTCTATTGCTGGCATTCTTTATCTTTCATTCATCTGTCAGTGGGGAAGCCAACTTCCCAACCCGCTGCTTAAATTGGAGTTCCACCCAAAAGTGGAACTTCCGCTTTAAGAGAAGTTGACCCCCCCCGAAATGCCACAATTGGCATGTATTTTTTTGGGGGGGTGACCAGGGACCCTGTTTTTACAGGGTCCCAGGTCCACTTCCTCCCCTGGAGCCGCAGCTCCAGAAAGGAAGTCCACCTTCCCCCCTCCCTCTCGGTGATCTTCTGGGACACGTCACAGGTCCCAGAAGATACGCCGGCCAGTCACAAGGAGCAGCACGACTCGCACATGCACAGTGTGCGCCCGGCTTTGGAGCCAAAGCCGGTGCCCACACTTCTGATGCTGGCGCCGTTGAGGGGAGGGGACGAAGAGCAAGCCCTCGGCGACCGCATCGCTGGAGCGAGGGACAGGTGAGTGGCCGATTGTTAAAAGTCACCAGCTACACTTTTTGTAGCTGCTGACTTTTATATGGGTGGAACTCCGCTTTAACAACCAGCTATTTCTTCACACAGAATTCGGATGGGTTGACCGTTTTTCAACCGATCCGAATTCTAATCGTTCTGAAAAGTTGGAATTCGTTAGAAAATTAATGAGTGAAACTAATTTTAATGAAAACTAAACGAAATTTAACAAAAAAGAAATGAAACTAAACAAATTTTGAAACCAAACTAAACGAATGCCATAACTTAACGAAATTAGTAACAATGAATCTATCCCAAACTAAACAAATGTTTACGTTCTGCACACGTCTAACTATAATCACAGTACAATTAATGCAATCAATAAATAAAACTGAGAAATTAATCCACTCCTATATATGCTACAACTTGGAGACTCTCAAAACTATAGTGTTAGGACCGCAGTATACGAAGAAGCCTTGATGTGGGCATTGCAGCTTCCATTTGTAAATCTGTGCAACGAAACCCCCTGTTTTTAACGTGAAAGGTTAGACAGGCTCAATTTGGTTGGTTTGCAGGCTGGCATTGCCCTTCCATGTGTACCTTCCTGCAAAGGCTATTTGCATAGCTTTTCCACAATTTTTGCCTATTTTGTGAGCCTTTCCACTGCTGTCAGAGAAAGAACCGATGACTGAAAGGTGGAGGCTGCCGCTGGTGATCTGTAACATCTCACTGTTGTGCTGAACCTCACTGATCAGTAGTGCAGAGAAAATCTGCAGATCAGAACATTTGACCTTATTCAGATTTGGCACAAAGTTACATTTTCAGATCGGTAACTCAAAAGCCCTGAAGACAGAGGGTCAGCATGACAGCCAGGTAAATTACACTATAAAGATTAGCAATGGCAGCCACTGTAGTTTTCTCATGACAAATTCCCTATACAATACATGCTTGTTTTGCCACCCATAATAAATTGTAATTATTAACAAATAACCAATTATAGATATAATCGTTTCAAACCATCTTCCATTATAAAGCAATTGCTCAACAAACCAATGAAAAAGTAATTTGGCTGAACTCAACTGAATTGATCATCTCTATTTAATCAAATTGATTGTGAGTCAAATGATCATTTTGTGCAAACGATTTGTAAAAATAACGAGCCTTCTACTGAAATGATCAGATGTATCATTATATGTATGGAAATCTGAATGCTATAGTAATTAACCCCAAGTTTTGAGATAGTACGAAAATAAAGTAACTAAACGTATATCTTTAACTGAACCCTCAATACATTTTTTGTAGGACACATTTATACAAAGCTGAGTGTTTGCATCTAAAATGCAGTGAACGTAACTGGTTACATATTGCATGCAACATGCAGCAAGGAGTGTACATGAGTCAATAGAGTCAGCAGTAAAGATGACAACGTCCTTCTGAACTCCAGACCAGTGGTATTTTTTTTTGGGGGGGCAGACAGTGCGCAGCTAGCCACCCCCCTTGGTCGGGTCACCTGCACCTCCCCCCACAACACCCGCCCCCCGGTTGGTCGGTCAGCCAGCCGCAACACTTACCCCGGGCTTCCCTCCGGGCGACTGGCTTTCCCTGCATTTCATTTCCTCCCGGCAGCCAGCATAGCTTCTCTTCGGGCTTCCCTCCAGGCGACGGACAGGTGGCCAGCTAGCTAGCTCTCCACGCGTCTCCTTCCTCCTCCTCCCCCCGGCGGCCAGCGTAGTTTCTCCTTTCGGCCAATAGGGAAATAGGTATCAGGACCCACTTCCTGATTGGCCGGGAGGAGAATTAGGGTTACAATAGCAAATATTCGTTCACTAGTGTCACACAACTGAGTGGGCTTTAGGCGCAGTGCTCTGCGCCCCGAGCCCACCCCATTTTGAAGCCTATTAGAGCCTCTGGATCTAATAAGGTGCTTAAAATAAGAAAAAAACAGCCCCCATTGGAATCCATGCATCTGGCACCCTGCACGTAGATTAGGGGCCTGACGCATGGATGGGGGGGGCAGTGCCCATGCGCCCCTTATGAACGGGCCACCATTGGTCCCAACATAGAATGCCTATGTGCATTTATGGGCGCACACTGCACACAATGTTCAAAAAAAATCTGACCAGCATCTGGTTCCTTTATAAATTGGAATGAATTTGTTCAGCCTGGTTTTCATCCCAAAATTATGGGTGTTTATAAAAACTTAGTGCTCCCAGGCACAGTGGGTGAAATACTTCTCTCCAGTAGATGCGGGTGTCAATACTAAAATGACACGGTTCTCAACTATGAACAAATCTAATTTGGGTGCATTCAGCACTAATCTAAGTGATATCTTTTTTAACAAGGAAAATAGCTGAACTTCCAGAGGGGGCATGTAATCTGTGAGCATGAAGTGCAGAAGTCTGCATCCAATTCTGGATAACATAAGGCACAGAGGTATAGCCTCTTACATGCATGGGCTAGCAGTGTGGCCCAGAGGTGTTAGCTTTAAGATGTTCACCAATGCTTGGTGTGCAGTCTATTCCGCATTAATTTGTCCACCCCATACTGGTTTTCAGCACAAATGCATGGGTGTTTATAAACCTAGTACTCCTAGGCACAGTGGGTGAAATGCTAATCTCTAGTACAGGGGTCTCCAAAGTATGGCCCTCCAGTTGTTCAGGAACTACAATACCAATCATGCCTAGTCATGTCTGCAGCAGCTGAAGGGCCATAGTTTGAAGATCCCTGCTCTAGTAGATGCAGGTTCAGTGCTCACTGACACTGTTCTCAGCATTGAGCAAATTTAATTTTGGTGCATACAGCACTGACCTAACAAGACATCTTCTTCAACAAAGAAAATGGCTTAACTTCCAGGGTGGGCATGTAGTCTGTGTACATTAGGTGCAGAAGTCCTTTTCCAATTCTGTGTATTATAATAAAGACACAGAGGTATAGCCTCTTACATTGGTGAGCAGTGTGGCCCAGAGGTGCTGTCTCTACCAAAATACTTGGTGCACAGACTATCCCTAATAAAATGAACGTCCCTCTATCATAATAATTGCTTGTCTTGTCTTATTCCCATGTCAGCATTCCCAACAATTACATAAAGCCTTTTTGTAGTTACATGAGAAGCATATTTATATCCTCTCCTTTAATTTGGCTTCTTTGATTCTTGTTTGTGGCAATTAGTGGCTGCCATTTTTTTTTTCTATGCTAGAATTCCGGCATTCAGGAACATGGGAATAAAAGCCTGGCCAATTCAGCAGAAAAAAAACCACAACATATAAAAGACAAACAGTTGTTTGTGTAGCGGTATGAGGGGTGGTCTGTATACTGTATTACCCCCCTGCTTCCCAATCTGTACATTGCTTACAGTTCAACAAACAAACCATTTACCTTCAGCTGCTCCCTGAGAAATATCCAGGCAACAGGAAATATATAGAATTATCCAAACAAAGAGCGATCTCCTAAAAGGGAAAAGAAGAAAGAAGGCCTTTAGGATTATGAGCAATAATAACAAATAATTGGAAAGCAATACATAGGCACATGCCGCACATATGTTATCCATAGCCTACAACTAGGGCTCACAGTATGTTCAACCAGTCAGAAGGAGAATTTCAGGAAGAATAAGCATTCATGCACACTGGCTTAACCACTTGCTTACTGGGCACTTAAACCCCCTCCTACCCAGACCAATTTTTGGCTTTCAACGCTGTCGCATTTTGAATGACAATTGCGCGGTCGTGTGACATTGTACCCAAACAAAATTTATATCATATTTTTCCCACAAATAGAGCTTTCTTTTGGTATTTGGTCACCTCTGTGTCATTTCTGATTGCCGCTATAAACAAACAAAGAGCGACGATATTGAAAAAACAACAATATTTTTGACTTTTTGCTATAATACAAATTAAAAAAAAAAAAAAAAATTATTCATTGGGTTTGGCCGATTTATATTCTTCTACCAAAAAAAAATTGCAATCGGCGTATATCGATTGGTTTGCGTAAAAGTTATCGCGTCTACAAACTATGGGAATTGATTTATGGCGTTTTTATTATTTATTTTTTTACTAGTAATGGCGGTGATCTGCGATTTTTACCGGGACTGCAATATTGGGGTGGACATGTCGGACATTAACACTTTTTTGGGACCAATGACATTTATACAACGATCAGAAATTTAAATAGCCACAGATTACTGTATAAATGTCATTGGCTGTGAAGGGGTTAACCTGCAGGGGGCAATGAAGTGGTTAACTGTGTTCCCTGTATGTGTTCTAACTGTGGGGGGTGAGGCTGGCCGGGACAGAACAGATCTAACTGATCCCAGTGACAGGGATCAGTAGATCTGTCATGCCCCGTTACAGAACAGAGAACCGCCATGTTTACATCGGCGGTTCCCCGTTCTGCAGCTCTGTCAGGCGATCGCGGGTCTCGGGTGTGAGTGCGCACCAGGAGCGCGCACAAGGGCAGGACGTCCATGGACGTCCACCCGGAAATTCAGATCCACGCTGGAGCCGTACTTCGGCTATAGCGTGGATCTGAAGGGGTTAAAAATCACTGCATCTACAGGAGTTTTGTGTTTTGCCTGTTGAAGCAGCTCAATGTTATTCTATGTGTCCATGCACATTAGGACGATTAGAGGTATATTTCAAAGGGATTGTAAAGTCTCAAGGTTTTTCACCTTCTTTGCTGCAGCTGCCTCCAGAACCCCCCCCCCCCCCTTTTTCTTACCTGAGCTCATCGGTTCCGGCGATGTGCATGAGCCCAGGGGCTTCAGCCGCTGTCTCTGTCCTCATTGGATACATTTATAGCAGCAGGAACCATTGGCCCCCGCTGTCAATCAAATCCAGTGACAAGGGAGCAGGGGGGCAGGACCGAGTCCCACTGCGTCAATGGATGCAGCAGCGGGACTCGGGAGCACACCCGCATGGGTGCCGTCATGGAGAGCAGCTCCCCATGGGGGCACCCGATGAAGGGGAGGAGCGCTGGCCGGGCACCCTAGAAGAGGAGGTTCGGGGCTGCTCTGTGCAAAACCGTTGCACAGAGCAGGTAAGTATAACATGTTTGTTATTTTTAATTTAAAAAATCTGAACCTTTAAACCCCTTTAATCTCAATGTTTAGAGGCAGGAAAAAAAACAAACCCTTCTGGTTCGCGTTTCCGATTGGAGCCTAATGGCAGAAAAAAAAAAAAAAAAACCAAGCACACAAAACTCTCCTAAACTCATCTAATCTATGTACAAAAAAATACTCAATATGAGCATTTTTTTTTTTCTACCAAGGGAACAGACTTAACATGTATCTAATCTACTCAAATCCTCTCAAAACACACGAACCAAAAAAAAAAAAAAAAAGACGGTAATCCGAGGTTAGCCTTTGCGCTTGGTCTTCCCAAACAAAAAAAAGGACGGAGATTTGTAACTCTAATTTCCCCAAATTTCCAAGTCTAAAAAATTTAATTTTTATTGTTTGTACAATATGAATGGACGAGACACGTTGCCAAAACGTGTCTCGTCGGGGCTTGGAGGAGAAGATCCCACGGGCCGGTCGCGAGGAGGGGAAGTAGCCCACGGGGGTACCCCTCGACGAGAGGTACTGCCGTGGGTACGCCCACACGAGGGCTCAGGGCGACGACGTAGGTAACTGCGTCACCCTGAGCCAGGACGGGGGGACGAGGGAA
>BLSH010328943.1:390670-401113 GCA_018402905.1 Glandirana rugosa
AAATCCTCTCAAAACGACTGGAGCCTAATGGCAGAAAAAAAAAAAAAAAAAACCAAGCACACAAAACTCTCCTAAACTCATCTAATCTATGTACAAAAAAATACTCAATATGAGCATTTTTTTTTTTCTACCAAGGGAACAGACTTTTTAAGCCCTTTGTGCATGGAGCCTAACAGTGGAACAAATTCTGTACACTCCAAATGGATAACTCAGAAGTCAAAATGATAAGAGCGCCGGCAATTGACAGCTAATTAGGAAGGTGTACAATAAAAGAGCAATGAGCTACATACAAAACATGATTAGATAGAACTCATCCATCTAAGACAAGAAATTAAACTTTATTGAATAAAAGCAGAGGCCTCATGCAATTATGTGGCCAAATGCCCATGTCAGGGCAAAGCATTGTAGATTAAAATTGGACAAGCACACCCACATATACTCCAATGTCAAGGCAGGATATGGTCTAATCTATAAGAACACCCACATATGTGTGCTGATTTATGGACCGAGGCCTCTACGTTTATTAAAATATCCGAAATGGGATTTAGCAAGGTTTTTTTCTGCTGAGTGCTGGGCATTTTCATAACTTAACTGTAGTGCCCCCATAGTGTAGAGGTTTTTGCAGGAGAGGCAACATTTAGTCAGGCCTGACTAAGAGCAGGCCTGAATGTTTTGATCTGGGCTTGGGGAGTGGCTCAGGGAGGATCGAGTTGATTCAACAGATGAGGTCACCAGAACCTCCCAATTCTTTCTAAAAACTGGAGGTAGGTTTCTAGTCAGAGAGTTGGGAGGGAGGTGGGGCCATCTGGAGTGTTCTAATGAGCCCTGATCAATTCCCAATCAGGATTGGCAGGGGGCAGGCCTCCTTAAATACTCAGGATCCGCCCAACCTGGGAGGAGTTGTCGGGAGTGGAAGTCTGAAGATGTAGCAGAAGTGCTGTGGAAGCATCTACCTGGGAGGAAGCCATAAGTCTGGAGGGGGTGACCTTGAGGCCTGGAGGTTCGGGTGCAGCCAGGAGTGGAGGTGATTCCTGAAGTCGCACAAGGGAACAGGAGAGCAGCAGAGGTGCTACTGAGAGACTTTAAAGTGGTCCACTGGAGTCGGTGAGTGACAGACCCTGGGAACTGGAAGAGAAAGTGCTGGAACAGTCTGGGAGCGTATTAGTGGACAGTCTATCAAGCTTTGGGAGCCTGTCAGGGGAAGGAGTGTCACTGTGAGGAAAGCAGGTCGGTGGGACCTGGAAGAGGGATGGGCTGGGAGTTGTAGTCCATCAAAGGCCCGGCTAGCACCAACGTACTAAGCTACACTTTGAGGGGTCCAAGACCCTGGCCCTGTAACGAGTGGCCCAGAGGCCCTGCTGGCAGTTTGCAGGCCTCACCATGTGCTAGCTGCGATGGAGAAACGAGTAAAGAAGCTTGATAAATGTCCTTTCAAGCTGTACAGGCTTGTATATGGAAGTCATTTAAAATCATTTCTGGGGCATCCCATTGTCACCCCTTTTCTCCATCCAAGTTATTTCCCCTAAATCAAACAAAAAAACAAGAGCCGGCCTGGTCAGTGTCTACGGATGTGTGAGATATGGTGGGATTGAGGGCAGCTATCAGGTGAACCGCAACTACAGCTACTCCCCCAGGGAGCACATGGCTACATAATATTTCAGTAATGGTCAAGGTGAGTCACAGACTGGCTACAAGTAGTTTTAGAGAACTCCCCTACCGAGTCTCTGGCTCTGACCACTCACACTGTTATATTTTGGTTTTTCCTGATGAAAAAGGATGAGTTGCTTTTCATGATATAGTCTCCATAATGTTAAGCAAATGAAAGATGCAACACCACAAGACCTCATTATAATGATTATTGCAGACAGAAATAAAAATAAAAAAAAATCCTGCAAGAAAATCGCATAATATGTTAGTATGCATCGCATACTAACATATTATGAAATACTTACCTTAGAACGAGGCCCCCGATGCCCGAGTCGGTCAGCGCTAAGGACGCTGACATCTTTGTCCTCTTCTGTCTTCCGGGTACGCGGCTCCGGCGCTGTGAGTGGCCGGAGCCGCGTGACGTCACTCCCGCCCATGCGCGCGGTAGCTCTTCGCACCGGCAGCCAGCTCTGAGTTGCCGGCCGCCTCGGCCGGATCGTCAGAGCGCATGCGCCGCTAATGTCAGCGGCTGCATGCAGGGCGAATATCTCCTGAACCATGCAGGTTTAGGAGATATTCTTTTTACCTACAGGTAAGCCTTATTATAGGCTTACCTGTATGTAAAAATTGATTTTAGGGTTTCCTACCGCTTTAAGCACTATGCATAGGGAAGATCTCAGTGCTGGAGTCTCAGGACAAAGAAGAAGCCGGTCAGGCACTCGACTATATACTGAAAGTGCACCATTAAAGCTGAATCCATACGGGTATGTTAATTGGCCCCTGTCCAAATTGGCCCGAGTATATGAATGTGAGTTAGGGACCTTAGATTGTAAGCACCTTGAGGGCAGGGAATGATGTGAATGTACAATATACAGTATATGTAAAGACTGCATAAATTGAGGGCGCTATACAAGTACCTGTCATAAATAAATTAAATACCTAAACTCCAAGAATTCAGCGACTAAGTACACTATCCTGGATTACCAATGAGGTGCTTGCCCTCACATGGACTTATCTCTTTAAATGTACAATTTTTATTTTTACTGAACGCCAGGAACATAGTTATTGCTATACTTCCGGCGCTTTGGGTATCAGCTACTGCAATGTTACATGAAGCTGCTGTGCCCACTCCTCTCCTCCCAAATCACAAAGCGCTTTGTATTATGTGCCCTTATTCACAAAATATAAAAGCTTCTGTGAATGAACAGTGGAGGAGAGGGGTGAAGACAGGTCTGCTGTATGAGAGAACAGCGTCTCTCCTGCCAGAGCTCTGGTAGTGTAGCTATCGGCTGTGCTCCAAAGAATATATAAGATTGTCAGATATACATTAAAGTGGAAGTAAACGTCCATCTTTGAATCTTACCTATAGTTAAGTCTATAATAAGGCTTACACTATGAGAATGGGAGAGGCAGCGCAACAACGGTTATACTGTGTACCCTTAAACCCTGTAATATTAAATTCCTGCTAGTGCCCTCTAAATCAGAAAATCAGCGATATTAAGAAAAAATATTAGAAAATAAATGTGCAATGTCACTAAATGGCTCATGTGTCCCTCAACCACTTGAGCATATGTGAAGGCTATAATTAATATGTCTGTCCTTAGCCTTATGCGATCAAATATTGAAAAAAAAAAAACCTGTAAAGAAAGACATAACATGCGCAATCCTGTGCAAAAATAAAATGTAAATGTACATAAAGTGCTTAAGATATATATGAAAAGTCCTATAGTCCATAAAATATTGCAAATGACTGTAGGTCGCTCAATCTTCACAGTTGCATGTGCTCCACTCTTGTGCTAAAATCTTGATATCTTTAGTGACACTTTAAAGACACCCAGTGTGTTCCTCCACCAAGCTCACCAAATTAACTCACCAGATGAAATGACTGGCCTCTCTATAAACCAGCAATCTCGTTTCCTTTAAATATTTTGCCAAATCTCCACTATTCACCATAAGCTCTCATGTACTCCGATCATCATATGAAAAGAAAGGGAAAGGAAACTCCCATAGCGTAAAACCATAACTTTTTAAAATGTATTAAGTCATAAAAACAAGTTGCGCTCACATGTTAAAAGTGTCCAACCCGACACTAGGGATAATTCACAAATGCATGTACCCGACCGGCTCCAGCTTGTCTCGGGATCCCACAAGCCACGAGCGAACGATCGTGGGTGGCGTGTTTGTCAGCAAACATTCTGACCCGGCCCTACGTACGTTTCGTCAGAACGAGGTCTTCAAGGGGTGGCACGAATTTAATATTTCTGGGTTTAAGGGTACACAGTTAACCATTGTTGCGCTGCCTCTCCCATTCTCATAGTGTGTGCTTTATCTCCAGAGACTAGGTCTCTGGTGTTTTTTGGGCTAGTTGCATTTCGTGTTTCATTAGACCTTGATTAAGGTGTGAGTGCCTGTCCTCTGAGAAACACAACACAAAATAGTCCATTTAGGCGCCGTGTATTAAAGAAGATTTTTTGACTATAATAAGGCTTACCTATAAGTAGATTAAATGTCTCCTAAATGTGCACTGTTTAGAAAATATGTACTGGACATGCAGCTAGTGACAGCTCTAATAGGCCAGATGCTTTAAAGGGCTTCAAAAAAGGGTGGGCTTAGGGCACAGATCCCACCCAGTTGTGTGACAATAGCGAATAAATATTCGCCATAGCCACACTGATCCTACTACTGGCCAATCAGGACCAGTTACCCAATTGGCTGAAAGGACAGGCACGATACTATTAGACTAGGAGGGGGAGGAGCCACACAGCGGAAGACTCCATGAGGACACAGGAGCTGCTGCCCGCTGCTCGTAGGAGCCCGCAACCCGCCCAAGCCTGCAACACGCCCGCATGCTAGAGGGGGTTGTTTGCCCCCCCCAAAAAAAAATTAAAAATAAAGAACACCAGCCGCCACTGCATAGGAGAATACTCCACAAATTCTAACACATCACAAACATCATCACATCAAATATGTCATATGAACAGCCAACTCAGAATTAGAAATGTTGGGTAATGTTGGTCTCTGCAGCGTAGATCTAGTTTGCTTTGGCCAATAAATCTTACATTGATTTTGGCATGTGAAGCCTGGATGTACAGGGGTTGTGAGGTCCTAGCACCAAAAGTCACACGAGTCCCATCGAGTTCATGAACAGTGGCATTGAGTCATTGTCAGCCATCGGAAAGGTCATGCAGACTGAACAATCCATTCTAATGACCCAGCTGCTTAGAACTACATCACCCCGCTTAAAAAGGGCACCCTGGAAAAATGATGACAAAATACACCCACCCTCCTCACATCTCCAGAACACTGCCCATTGTTACTATGTCAAAATAGAACGCCGTCTTTTAATCCATTCATTTCAGAAGGAAAAAAAGGGGTGGAACGGCTCTATTTCGGATGCTTGTAAAAATTCTTGATGGAAATTCTGATGGAAATGAATTTGCTACATGAAAAATCCCAGAAGATGTGTCTTTGTTAGTGGACTCATTTTACCGTGAAGAAGATCCCTCACATCACATGCATACAGTACACGTTTAAGGACATTTGAAGAGAAGGTGTTACAGGGAAGCTATTAAAGCTGAACTGCAGGAAGAGAGCTAAATTCACAGTTAAGTTTGCTATTTTAAACGGTCATAAAAAATGATAGGTCTAGCCATCCAGTCCTCAATTTTAGCAGCTATGCAGTCTGGTTACCTGACTTTCTCTACTGCCGTAAAGTAATATAATACAATAAGTCACATTCCCTCTCACAGCCTATGACTTGACAGGGAAGGAGCAGCAGTTCACCTCTCGGCTTTGTCCTCCTATCAGCATGTCTGTTGTCAGCACATCTGCAAGAAGCCTACCTGATCCTAGGCCTGCCCCTCCCTCCCAGTCTGAGCTCTGTAGTACAGATAGCATATCAAATTCAGATACTTCTGATAGCTGCATGCAAAAATACATGTAGTCATTTATTACATAATACATAACTGTAGTATTTGGTGTTTTAAAATCTTCCTTGAGTTCATCTTTCATTTATTTTGGAAGAGGAGTGATGCATGTCAGCAAACCTATGCTCATACTTCAAGGTTCTTGCAAAGGACAAGGGGTCACTCTTTGGGTCTGGAGGAAAGGTTTTAACCTCCACATACAGAAAGGTTTCTTTACAGTAAGAGCTGTGAAAGTGTGGAAAAGATTCCCTCAGGAATTAGTTCTAAGCAGCTCAGCTGAATCTAAAAAAAAACAGCTTTAAAATGTATCTAAATGCACAGGATATAAATGGATATTAATATTTAGAAGAAAAAACACCATAGATTGTTGGTTGAGGTTATAGCTGATTGCCTTAGGGGATCAGGGAGGATTTTTTCACTGGTCGAAGCAAATTGGACCTTGCTTTATAAGGTTTTTTGCCCTTTTTTGAATCAGTTGTAGGCTTAAAGTTCGGTATATGCCAATTTTCAAATAAATTATCTATTCACTTTTTATATCGTTTGAACTGTGTGTCTTTTTTCCAACCTATGTATTATTATTATTATTATACAAAATCTATATAACGCCGACAGTTTACACAGTTCTTTACAATATAAAAAAGGGAGACAATACAGTTACAATACAATAAAATACAAGAGGATTAAGAGGGTCCTGCTCAGAAGAGCTTACAATCTAATAGGGTGGGGCAGGTGGTACAAAAGGTTGTGACTGTGGGGAATGAGCTGATGGCAGTGGTAAAAGATTTGTTGGAGGCGTGATAGCCTTCCCTGAAGAGATGAGTTTTCAGGGATTGCCTGAAGGCAGCCAGCGTAGGATATAGCCAGACCGGTTGAGGTAGAGAGTTCCAGAGGATGGGGGAGGCTCTGGAGAAATCCTGGAGACAAGCATGGGAGGAGGAGACAAGGGAGATTGAGAGCAGGAGGTCTTGAAAGGAGCGGAGAGGATGGTTTGGGTGATATTTGGAGACAAGGCTGGTGATGTAGCTCGGGGAAGAGTTGTGAACGGCTTTATATGTGAATGTATGTTGTTAGTATTTGAATTTAATTAACTGGGTGATTGGGAGCCAGTGTAGGGACTGGCGGAGAGGAGTGGCAGACACTGAGCGGTTGGTAAGGTGAATAAGTCTGGCAGCAGCATTCATGAAACTGAAGAGGGGATAGTCTATGTAGAGGTAGGCCAATGAGAAGGGAGTGGCAATAGACAAGAGAGAACAAGGAAATTGAGGGGTGTATTTTAGAGATGTTACAGAGGTGGAGTCTACAAGCTTTTGACAATGTCTGTATTTGGGGCTGAAAGGACAGGTCAGAATCTAGGATTACACCTAGTACCCTGGCATGATGGGAGGCATTGATGGTTGCATCATTGGTTTTGATGGAAATGTCATGTCATGGAGGGGGGCACGGGCAGGGGGAAATATAACCAGCTAAGTTTCAGAGAGATTTAGTTTAATGAAGCGGTGTGACATCCATGCTCATATGTCAGTTACTAAGTTAGTAATGCGAGAGAAGACTGAAGGAGTGAGGGGAGGAGTAGACAGATTTGGGTGTCACCGCTGTATAGATGGTATTGGAAGCCGTGGGCCGTTATCAAGTGACTAAGGCAGGAAGTGTAGATAAAGAAGAGAAGGGATACAAGAACAGAGGCTTGGGGGACCCCCACAGAAAGGGGCAATGGAGAGGAGACGACAGAGTTGTAGGTAACTCTGAAGGAGCGCTATGATAGGTAGGAGGAGAACCAGGATAGAGCAGAATATATGAGGCCAAGGGAACAGAGTTTATTGAGAAGGAGCGGGTGGTCAACAGTATCAAAGGCTGCAGAGAGGTCAAGCAGTAGAAATATGGAGTAGTGGCCATTGGTTTTAGCAGTGAGTGAATCGTTAGTGAGTTTTAGTAAGGCAGTTTCTGTGGAGTGCTGCGAGTCAGACTCTAAGGGGTCAAGGAGATTATTTTCACTGAGGTAGGAGCCAAGATGGTTGTAGACTAAGCATCCTAGAAGTTTAGAAGTAAATGGGAGCAATGAGAGGGATTTTTAAGCATGGGAGTGGAATAGCAACCAATCAGGTTTCAGTTTCCATTTACTGGGGAAAAAGCAGGTAATCTGATTGGCTGTTGTGAGCAATGGCAAAAAAGCCGTCTGCACTGTAGGCGATCTTAGAAATCAGCAAGAATGTACTGAGTGGAGGGCAGAGGATACACAGCAGAAGATGGTGACACAGAGCATGTTCTCATCACTCACAGCCGCACGTTCTTGGCACCGCCCCAAGTGCCAAAATACTGGAACGCACACTTTGGCAGAACTTAACAAGAGAGTGGAAAACCTTAATCCAGCTAGGAGATGCCCGGTCAGTGACTAATGAAAGGTATTAATTGTCTGAGGTTAACAAATTGCTTTTTTCCAACAGTCTGTAAAGTTGTAGAAAAATGACTGCATCTACAAACACCAGACTGGAATACATTGTGCAATACAACCAACTGACCGAGGTCCAGGATTATTACTGCCCTGGTTATAAACACAACATTATCTGTAAGGCACAGTAGTAGGTATACGACTGCTCCCCATCAAATACAGATATGAGATCTATTATTTTGGAGGACTAAGGACCCATTCATACCGGAACACTGTGCGAGAAAGTTATGTTTCAAGTGTGTTTCCTGCGCTGCATGGGAATGTGCTGCCTCTGCCAGATGGGCATGTGTGTGTCGTTAATTTGGCATCCCAAACACAGCATACAGGTACTGCAGTATCATGCAGTTTGGTGAAGTCCAGTTTGAAATGTAGGGCTTGCACAACTTTTTGCGTGGTTCAGTACGTTTGGCATCCCAAACAAATGCTGTCCAAACCGGCACGGTAAGGGATAGCACAGGAACTTGCACGTTCCAGTGTAAACTGACCCTGAAACACAGTGAAGGCTTGATACACCCAAAACGGACACTTAATAATGAAAGGTAGTTTTGGAACAGAACACCCCTGTAGGGAGAGTCACCCTCTCTATTTGCCCTGACTTCTATAACTGAAAGTAAAACCAAAATTTTGGGTTGTCCCTGGAACAGGAATAGAGGGGAAATCTGCTGATTAAGACACTGGTTTTGGTGACCTTGATGACAACCAGGGATCCCCTCATTTATTTTGGCTATTGGACAGGAAGTGAAGGGAAATGAAAAGGGGAACTAAATATCCTGACCAACCCCTCCAGACCTTGCTGCACATAGCAGCTATAATACCAGTACTGCCGGTGTAGTAAACTGTACTCTGCAATACACAGCCCCGGAGAGTGTATCCATCATAATGCTGGCAATGTCAAGTGCTCATTGGTCAGCGCAGTCATGTGGTTACACTGACCAATAAATGTATACCATTGCAAGCACTATAGTGGATACTCACACCAGTGCTGGGCATTGTGGTGAATGGACCACTACACCGGCAACACAGGGTATATGGCTGCTATGTGCAGCACTGTCCAGAGCGGTGGCCAGGATTCTGGGGTTAGGTAAGCCTTTCATTTTTCATGAAGAGGTGAGCTTACCCTTGAACTCTTCAGCAGATGCAGCAATACTATAGCATACACTGGCAAATTACTGTATATCCCTTCAGGAGAAGCAGAAATCAAGTTATCTAGATTTAAAGCCCAGCTGAAACTAAAGGCCATTATTAAAATGTAATTGGGACACAAACAAATAGCAAAAGCCCTTAGCTATAGTTGTGCTCATAAGTTTACATACCCCGGCAGAATTTATGATTTCTTGGCCATTTTTCAGAGAATATGAATGATAACACAAAAACATTTCTTTCACTCATTGTTATTGTTTGGCTGTAGCCATTTATTATCAATCAGCTGTGTTTACTCTTTTTAAAACCATAATGACAACAGAAACTACCCAAATTACCCTGATCAAAAGTTTACATACCCTGGTGATTTTGGCCTGATAACATGCACACAAGTTGGCACAAATGAGTTTGAATGGCTATTAAAAGGTGACCATTCTCATCTGTGATCTGTTTGCTTGTAATTAGTGTGTGTGTGTATAAAAGGTCAATGAGTTTCTGGACTACTGACAGACCGTTGCATCTTTCATCCAATGCTGCACTGACGTTTCTGGATTCTGATTCATGGGGAAAGCAAAAGAATTGTCAATTGATCTGCGGGAAAAGGTAGTTTAACTGTATAAAACAGGAAAGGGATATTAAAAGATATCCAAGGAATTGAGAATGCCAATCAGCAGTGTTCAAACACTAATCAAGAAGTAGAAAATGAGGGGTTCTGTTGAAACCAAACCACAGTCAGGTAGACCAACTAAAATTTCAGTTACAACTGCCAGGAAAATAGTTTGGGATGCAAAGAAAAACCCACAAATAACTTCAGGTGAAATACAGGACTCTCTGAAAACATGTGGTGTGGCTGTTTCAAGATGCACTTGAAGAAAGGTGGGCTGCATGGTTAAGTTGCCAGAAGAATGCCATTACTATGCAAATGCCACAAAGTATCTGGCTTACAATACACCAAACAGAATAGAGACAAGCCTCAAAACCTTCTGGCACAAAGTGATGAGACCAAAATTGAGCTTTTTGGCCACAACCATAAACGATACATTTGGAGAAAAGTCAACAAGGCCTGTGAAACACGGAGGTGGATTGCTGATGTTTTGGGGATGTGTGAGCTACAAAGGCACAGGGAATTTGGTCAAAATTGATGCAAAGATGAATGCAGTATGTGATCAAAAAATACTGGAGGAACATTTGCATTCATCAGTCAGGAAGCTGCGCATGGGACGTACTTGGACATTTCAACATGACAATGATCCAAAACACAAGGCCAAGTCAACCTGTCATTGG
>BLSH010328943.1:422507-436772 GCA_018402905.1 Glandirana rugosa
TGTTTTTTTTTTGCAAAATTGTAAATAGTAATGGCAGCGATCTGCGATTTTTAGCGGTACTGCGATATTTTAGCGGACATGTCGGAACATTTTGACACTTTTTTGGGACCATTGGCATTTATACAGTGATCAGTGCTATAAAAATGCACTGATTACTGTGTAAATGCCATTGGCAGTGAAGGGGTTAACCTGCAGGGGGCGCTCTAAGGGTTAACTATGTTCCCTGGGCGTGTTCTAACTGTAGGGGGATTGCCCTAGCTGGGGAAGGGAAGTGGTCGCAGCCTTCATATACAGGAAGGCTGTGATCACAGCCCTTCCCCCTCACACAGAGCGGAGGTCCGTGTTTACATACACGGACCTCCGCTCCTTCACTCCGGGGGGGCATCGCGGGTAGCCGGCGACAATCGAAGCCGCCGCACCCGCTCCCTGGCCCCCCCGAACACAGTGAGCGCGGGCGCGCGCGCTCACTAGGCTCTGTCTCGCGGCCGCCGTCGTATGAAGGCGTTTCGCGTTACAGAGCCACTCTGTCTCCGTCAATTGCCGATCAGCCGTCGGCAAGCAGTTAAGGATCACACCATAGGATAGTGCTGTGAAAGCCAATGATATCACTTTTTCTCACTATCTTACCTTAAAAAAAAAACATTGAAACAAAAATGTATGTATTTAAATTTGCTACCAAATCAAAGTCCTATACAGGTTTTTTTTCCAGGAAAGAGAACGCATTAGGGAAGACATGTCCGAGATGAAAAACAAATGCTCTGGGACTCCAAGGGGATTGATGCTGAATTCACACTTCAGCGTTTTGAATCACAGGCAGATTTGCCATGATTCTGCCCGCGATGTGTGAATGACAAATCGCGGGTCTTGCATTTGAGATGCCATTTATCTGAATGACAGGTGTATGATTAACCAATTATACCAAGTAGGGGCTAATGATCATCAATTTCATATGTAGGTTGAAACACGGTCATTAACTGAAAGAGAAACAGCTATGTAGGAGGCTTAAAAGGGGTTAGGAACAGCCAAATTCTGTTAATATGAGGTTGTGGAAGACAATTCCATATCACAGTTCATACACCTAGGCAAGACTAAGCACAGCAACAACACACAAGGTAGTTATACTGCATCAGCAAGGTCTCTCCCTGGCAAAGATTTCAAAGCAGACTTGGGCTTCAAGATGTGCTTCTTCAAAAGAGCTTGAACAGCACAAGAAGGGCCATCGATGCAGTGGTTAGCCAAGGAAACAAAGTGTTACTAAACACCAGGACCCTGCATTCACTATATATCTGGTCTCCCACAGAATGCAGAACATGGAAATGCAATTATTTTAGTATTTTAGTAAATATAAACTGCTAAATACAGTACCTTTACTCATCGGTAGTATATAGCAGCCCTGTGATTTCTATCAAAGTCTGTCTGAGCACTGGTTAACTACCTGCCGACCAGCCGGCGTCATTTTGGAGTAGCAGGTTGGCTCTCCTGCACGAACCGCCATAGCTGTACGGCGGTCCATGCATGAGGTATTGTGTCCGCCGGCGACCCTCGATCGCCATGTACAGAGGCAGAACGGGGATTCTCCCTTGACTGTACTATGACGCTGTGCTGATCACATGCACTCTCCCAAAAAAAAAAATCTCTAGCAATACACACCAAACTGTGCAGCGTGCCTCCAAGGCTCTCTACTGCAGCAGATAGTTTGGGGACAGTAAAAAAAGGGGAGGATCAGGGAAGACAGGATCAAACTGCCTTTTAAATGCTGAGAATTAACCCCTTAGGTTCCACAGTGAGTATAACAAGCATGCTTTACTGCTTATACTGATTTTACTGTTGTGGGTTTAGTAACACTTTAATGCAGCAGATAAAAGACACATCATGCTTACTTCATTTCGACTTCGGAAGATGTCCAGCAGTACCATCAGCCCAGAAGTGGCGGAAACCAGTGGAATTCTGATCTACTAAGTACATCTACTGTCCAGAAAAGTCTGGCAAGAAGTGGTCTTCATGGAAGAATTGTGGCCAAAAAAACATACCTCCGACTTGGAAACAAGGCTAAGTGACTAAACTATGTATGAAAACAGAGGAAATGGGTGCAAAAAAATGGCAGCAGGTGATCGGGACCGATGAGTGAAAATATGAAATATTTGGCTGTAGCAGGAGGCAGTTTGTTGGTGAGGGGCTGGAAAGCGGTACAATGAGTGTCTGCAGGTAATAGTGAAGCATAGTTGGAGTTGCATGCAAGTTTGGGGCTACATTTCGGCAAATGGAGTTGGAGATTTGGTCAGAATCAATGGTGTCCTCAATACTGAAAAAACAGGCAGATACTTCTCCATCATGCCATACTATCAGGGAAGTGTGTGTGATTGGAGCCAAATTTATTCTGACTCAGGACAATGACCCCAAACATACAAAGTTATTAAGATATCTACGGTGTAAAGAAGAACAAGGAGGAGTCCTGGAAGTGATGGCTTGCCCCCCCCACAGAGCTCTGATCTCCTCATCATCAAGTCTGTCTGGGATTACAGGCAGCCTACATCATACAGCCTACCATATTGCATTAGGGTGTGCACCACAAAGCACAAACAAAACATGAGTGTGTATATACAGTATGTCAGAAGGGCATCAGTCGTTTATTTTTATTTATTTTTTAAAATTTTGTTTTTTTTAATTATTTTAGTTTTTATTATTTTATTTTTTTACAAATTTTATTTAGGAGCCCTGCTGGGGGGCTTTGGTGAGATATCAGGGGTCTAAAACAGACCCCTGATGTCTCACTTTTGAGACAGAGAAAGGGACTGAGGACAGAGATTCCACAGACCCTTTCTCTGCAGCTAGGCAGCAGGGGGAATCTGCACAGTACAGGGTATTAGGGTGTGCACAGGCACACTTGCCATCCTATGTGCGCACGCCTATGCAGCCTACATTATAGGCAGAATGATTTGAGGCAGCCTACATCCACAGAAAATATGTGGCTGGTTCTTCAAGATGTTTGGAACAGCCTACCTGCCAAGTTCTTTCAAAAACTCTGTGCAAGTGTACCTAGAATAATTGATGCTGGTTTGAAAGCAAGGAGTGGTCACACCTAATATTGATTTTATTTGGATTTCTCTTCTGTTCATTTACTTTCCATTTTGTTAATTGATAAAATAAACTAATAGCACTTCTATTTCTGAAAGCATTTTTAATTTACAGCATTTTTTCACACCTGCCTAAAACTTCTGCACAGTAGTGTACAAGTACAGGGCACAGTGGTAACAACCCTGCAGAGAGAAGGTCCACAGCACCCTGAACTTACAGGATGCCCTCAGTCTTACAGGTTTACTGATGCTGAGCTTCATTTAGATGAGAGGACTGAGAAAATCTAGTGGCAGAAAAATATTACTGCGGTGGACAGTTCCGGAGTGGAGGTAAGTATTGCACCCAGAGCTAGAACTGCTTTTAAAGGTGAAGAGTATAAAACTAAAAGTCTAGGCAAAACTATAGAACATTGCTACTCCTACAGTGGATGTAAAAAGTCTAAAACATCCCTGTTAAAAATTTCAGGTTTCTGTGATGTTAAAAAAAAAAAAAAAAAAAATGGAGACAATGATAAATCATTTCAGAACTTTTTCCACCTTTAGGCCTCATCACACATGGGCGTTATTAACGCTGCGTTTTTTTAGCTGTTTTTACAGCTTAAGAATGTTATTCTATGGCCGCATATACACATTGATGTTTTTGAGCTGTAGATGGCGTCAGCATTCTTAAGCTGTAAGAAGAACCCAGGACCCGCGTGTTCCCAAGCTGCAGAGTTATGGCGTTTTTGATGGTGAGCCGGCAAAACACTCAATAACGCGGCTTAACGTTGTATACACAGCATTAAGCCTCGTCATCAGGCGTTCTACTCCCAATCAATGGTTCCCTATGGGAGCCCATTGATTTGAATAGAAGTCGGATCATGATGATCCGACTTGGGGCACGACTTGGGTGCTGAGGATCTTAAAAGGGAACCCTGCAAAAATTTGCGTGGGGTTCCCCCCCCCCCCAAAGAGGTACCAGTCCCTTCAGTCTGGTATGGATTTTAAGAGGAACCCCCACTACGAAAAACCGGCATAGGGTCTCCCCACGACGGAGGAGGAGAATAGAGGGGAGAAGACGCCAGAGCTGATTTAATAGAATATTTTTAAAAGCTGTGTAATGGTTTTGTTTGTACACTTTTTTTCAGGTTATTGGGTAGGGCTACGATGTACCCCATACTCATTCACATAGGGTGGGGGGCCGGCATCTGGGGGCCCTCTTGCTAAAGGGGGCTTCCAGATTCCGATAAGCCCCACTCACAGACCCCGACAAACAATATGGCACAACAGTGACATTACCAAGAACTGGACTTCTCTCCAAAAATGCTGAAAAGACGAGAAGCAAAAACTGGCCACGGAGGCTGCCAAGAGGCCTACAGCAACATTAAAGGAGCTGCAGGAATATCTGGCAAGTACTGGCTGTGTGGTACATGTGACAACAAACTCCCATATTCTTCATATGTCTGGGCTATGTGGTAGAGTGGCAAGACGGAAGCCTTTTATTACAAATAAAAACATCCAAGCCCGGTTAGATTTTGCAAAAACACATCTGAAGTCTCCCAAAACATGTGGGAAAAGGTGTTATGGTCTGATGAAACCAAGGTTAAACTTTTTGGCCATAATTCCAAAAGATATGTTTGGTGCAAAAACAACACTGCACATCACCAAAAGAACACCGTACCCATTGTGAAGCATGGTGGTGGCAGCATCATGCTTTTGGGCTGTTTTTCTTGAGCTGGAACAGGGGCCTTAGTCAAGGAAGAGGGAATTATAAACAGTTCCAAATGCCAGTCAATATTGGCACAAAACCTTCAGGCTTCTGCTAGAAAGCTGAACATGAAGAGGAACTTCATCTTTCAGCATGACGACAACCCAAAGCATACATTCAAATCAACAAAGGAATGGCTTTCCCAGAAGATTAAAGCTTTGGAATGGCCCAGCCAGAGCTCAGACCTGAATCCAATAGAACATCTGTAGGGTGATCTGAAGAGGGCTGTGCACAGCAGATGCCCTTGCAATGGCAGATTTTGAGTGTTTTTGCAAAGAAGAGTGGACAAATATTGCCAAGACAAGATGTGCCATGCTGATAGACACATACCCAAAAAAACTCAGTTCTGTAATAAAATCAAAAGGTGCTTCAACAAAGTATTAGTCTAAGGGTGTGCACACTTATGCAACCATATTATTTAAGTATTTTTTTTATTTTTACTACCCCCCACCTAAAAGATTTCAGTTTGTTCAACCGAGTTGTACAGTTTATAGGTCACATTAAAGGTGGAAAAAGTTCTGAAATTATTTATCTTTTGTCTCATTTTTTTTACATCACAGAAACCTGACATTTTAAAGGGGGTGTGTAGACATTTTATATCCACTGTATGTCCCTATTTGGGAGACTTCCCCTCACTTCCTTTACCAGTCACAGTAGGTCAAACTACAGAACAGGAAATCTCTACAGTGGAAACAAAAGGACTTATTTAGTATAGTAGGTAAAAGGGCAAAACCCCTGTTAGGTTGCTGTTGCCTCACTGATTATCTTCCCCCTTATTTCTTATCCTGGTACTTCAAGGGGAAACTCTCCAATGGACTCACAGACCACAAAAAACAAAAATAAATAAAATCCACTCACAACTATATCCAAAACTTAAAAGAGGTTTATTTGGTGTTGAGCTATAACCTATTACTCAACTCTCAAAGTCCCAACATTAACCCCAACCATTACACCCTAATCTACCCATTAAACTACATGTAAATGCTAACTGGATGACATCAGCTATATAGTAGTAGCTTGCTAAAGAGATTACCTTTTTCATTTGTATTTTTCCAACTGGGAGATCAGCATAGGTGTGCTCACAGGGTGTGCCAGGTGTGCCTGGGCACACCATAATCACCCCAAGCAGAGCAGATTCCCCCTACCACCCTGGCTCCCCCCGCAGTGTTGCCGGATTCCTTCCCCTTCTCTCCCACTGGCTGCTACTGCGGGCACACACAAGGGTTTTTTTTAGAATGAAAGGGGGAAGGGGGTCTGTAAATATGGAATTTACCGGCCCGTTACCTTTCTGAACGAACACAGTGAGTGATCAGTACCATGTGTTTGAGCTTTGGAGTGCACACCCTAAAGGCAATTGACTGCTCACACCTACGGAGACCAGGTCAGTGTTTTGTCACCCTATGACAGAAGTGCTTCCACAAGTACCTTCATGGCAGGATCAACCATTTAAAAAATTTTTTTTAAAAATCAAAGCAGCAGATTGAAGAAAATATAAACATTACTTTTGAAATTACATTAAAGAGGTTGTAAACTATGAGAAAAATGACTATCTTCAGATGAAAACAAATCCTCCCACATAAGTTGCACCTGTTTATCTTCAGATGCCCTTGTAACTTTTCTCTAAGGATATATGATGGGCTGAGTACCTTTTCTGGGTGGCACGGCTTGAAGTTGTGTCTCAGTGAAGGGTTAATCCTTCAAGTCTGGCTGCAAAAGGGTGAGGACAGGTGGGGGCAAGGGTGTGTCTGGCGTACTCCATGGCCTGGGATTCCCTCCAGTCTAGTTGTGCAATTTATAGTAATTGCATTTCTACAGGGCATGTGCTGATTACCCACATTTGCAGCGGGGATGTTGTCAGCTACTGTTTTCCAGTTTGGACCGCTTCTCTGCCAGGCAGGTCAGCAGGTAAAGATCACTAGGGCTTGCCAGCGTTTCAGTCCAACTTACCCAATCACTGCCCTGTATACATTCAGAAATGAACACCGACACCACACAGGAAGCGCACACAAAACGCAAAGTCTAATAACATTGCATTATCCCTGTAAAACAATGCTTGTTCTTTACACCTCAAGTAGTATTTCTTCACTCCATCCTCGGCGGCTGCCAACAGTACATTTCCCAAACCTCTAAGAAGCATGCTTTTTTTATTAGCACCTTCATAACCAGGGCCATTTTGGGAGGTTCTTAACCTTTTTAGAGAATTACGGACTCCAAATGGATTTCTCAATATATTCCCATAATCCCCTCACCAAACTTGTCCTAATCATGATTATCACTATTAAGTACCGTTAGGACTTCCAAAGAGGTCAATAACTTTGCCTGAATAGCTAAAAGGTTTTCACCATATTTACTTACATAAAAACAACAAATGACATATTTACTCACATGTCATCACGCCGATTTTTCCAGTTCATATTCAGATTCAATAATACAGAGAATCCACGTTTAGGGTTTTTTTTCCCCCAAATTCCTCAGATCCAGGCCCATGCTCGTATCATTTGGTCCCCATAGCTATACCCCCTAGTTGAACATCACTTCAAAGGATCACTATCCCCATAAAAAAAAAGAAAAAAAAAAAAGAAGAAGAAGACCACTGCCTATTTTTTTTTCCACATACATTTAGCGACCCAAGATCAGGAGGAGTCACTTTTTTTCACTGCAGTAGCCAATCTGTAGCCCAACAGTGTTGTACAGCTTACAGGAGGCTATGTCAAATTACTTGCATTTATGGCCTAGGTTGGGTGTGATGGAATGGACTTAACAGTGGGGGCAGAGGTAGGCTGATTTTTATGACAAATCAGGGTTTTTGCAACACTGGTATATACAACTCTGTTTCCTCCTCTCCATTGCCCCTTTCTGTGGGGGTTCCTCAAGTCTCTGTTCTTGGAGCCCTTCTCTTCTCTATCTACACCTCCTTCCTTGGTCACTTGATAACCGCCCATGGCTTCCAAAACTGTCTATACGCAGATGACACCCAAATATATCTGTCTACTCCTCACTTCACTCCTTCAGTCTCCTCTGGCATTACTAACTTACTGACTGACATATCAGCATGGATGTCACACCACTTCCTTTACCACTTGCAGACCAGCCGCCGTTGTTTGATGACGGCAGGTCGGCTCTCCTATGCATATGGCCGTCATATGATGGCGGGCACGGAATCGTGTATTGTGGGCATGCGCGCGCTCACTGGCTAGCGGGGGGAGCCAATCAGTGGGTGGGGCATGTCCACCGTCCACCCACGATCATTCCCCCACAGTGACAGAACAGGGATCTGCGAGTGTAAACAAGCAGATCCCCATTCTGACAGGGGAGAGGAGAGCGATCGTCTGTTCCCAGTAATTGGGAGCAGCGATCACTCCTCCCCCAGTCATCCCAGCCACGACACAGTTAGTACACACTGACAGGGAACACATTTAACCCTTTGATTGCCCCCCCAGTGTTAACCCCTTCCCTGCCAGTGACATTTATACAGTAATCAGTGGCTATTTATAGCACTGATCGCTATATAAATGTCAATGGTCCTAAAAAAGTGTCAAAAGTGTCCGCTATGTTCGCCGCAATATCGCAGTCCCGCTAAAAATTGCTGGTCGCCGCATTACTAGTAAAAAAAACAAATAAAACCGCCATAAATCTATTCCCATTATAGACGCTATAACTTTTGCGCAAACCAATCAATATACGCTTATTGCAATTTTTTTTACCAAAAATATGTAGAAGAATATATATCAGCCTAAACTGATGAAGAAACTTGTTTTAATTTTTTTTTGGATATGTATTATAGCAGAAAATATTAAGTTTTTTCAAAATGGTCGCTCTTTTGTTTATAGCGCAAAAACAAAAACTGCAGAGGTGATCAAATACCACCAAAAGAAAGCTCTATTTGTGGGGAAGAAAAAAAAAAAAAAAAGACATCAATTTTGTTTGGGTACAACGTCGCACGGCTGCTCAATTGTCAGTTAAATCGACGCAGTGTCGTATCGCAAAAAATGCTCTGGTCAGGAAGGGAGCAAATCCTTCTGGGGCTTAAGTGGTTAAACTAAATCTATCTAAAACCGAGCTGGTAATATTCCCCCCGCCCGTGCCCCCCTCCATGACTTCTCCATCAAAATAATAATGCAACCATCAATCCCTCCCCTCATGCCAGGATACTAGATGTAATCCTAGACTCTAACCTGTCCTTTCCGCCTCAAATCCAATCGCTGTCGAAAGCTTGTAGACTTCACCTCTGTAACATCTCTAAAATGTGCCCCTTTTTAACAAATTAAACCACCAAGCTACTCATTCACTCCCTTGTTACATCTTGCCTTGACTATTGCAACTCCCTTCTCATTGGCCTACCTCTCCATAGGCTATCCCCTCTTCAGTCTATCATGAATGCTGCTGCCAGACTTATTCATCTTACCAACCGCGTCTGCCACCCCTCTGCGCCAATCTTTACATTGGCTCCCGATCACCCAGCGAATTAAATTCAATATACTAACCACAACATACAAAGCCATTCACAACTCTGCTACATTACCAATCCGGTCTCCAAATATCACCCAAACTGTCTTCTCCGCTCCTCTCAAGACCTCCTACTCTCAAGCTCCCTTGTCTCCTCCTCCCATGTGCGTCTCCAGGATTTCTCCAGAGCCTCTCCCACCCTCTGGAATTCTCTACCTCTACCTATCCGGCTATCCCCTAATCTAGCTGCATTCAGGCAATCCCTGAAAACTCATCTCATCAGGGAAGCCCATCATGCCTCCAACTAATCTCTTACCACTTCCATCAGCTCATTCCCCACAGTTACAACCTTTTGTACCACCTGCCCCACCCCCTTATTAGATTGTAAGCTCTTCTGAGCAGGGCCCTCTTAATCCTCTTATATTTTATTGTATTGTACCTGTATTGTCCCCCTTTTATATTGTAAAGTGCTGCATAAACGGTTGGCGCTATATAAATCTTGTATAATAATAATGTCAAATGACACTGATTACCAGCAGGGGGTTGATCTGTTCAACTCCTTGCATTAGTTCACCAAATTCTTTCCCCTATCAATATGCACATTTTAGCAGGTAAACTCATACTTTTAGGTGTTCTGGGCCACCAAAAAAGATTGGCTTATACATCAAAGTGCTGATGCCACAGGTGTCTGCAGAGCAACTTTGTTGTCCTGCAGAAAGACGAGAGACCCCAGAAATGTGGTCGGTATATTTATGAAAGAGCAATCAGCATTGGTGATTAGTCCTGCCCTAGCACTTGTACTTAACTATTTTTTGAAGACGACACCCCTCCATCGCAATGATAGGCCAATAGAAAAGTGGAGGTGGGAAGGGGCAAGGCTATTTATGGAAGTTGCTTACTATTTCCATAGGTCAATGACTAAAGCTTCTGGGTCACTGACCTGGAGCAAATGTGCAGATCACAAAAGGTCAATGAGAAATCTTGAGTTCCTATCTGCAAGGGATGTATTGAAGAAATGGTAAACAACAAGTCAAAAAAATAGCAATTTCAGAGAAGGGGGTTAGCCATTGCAGCCTACATGACTCTCTTAGAAATGCGGAAATCTCTTCTTTCTGTGACAGGTTCTCTTTAAATGCTGGTAGCATCCATATGTGTTACTGCAGTACGCAATCTGGTCCTCCTGTTGACAACTAGTTCACTTTAAGGCCTCGTTCACAAACCACTAAAAATAGGTACATTCAGGCAAACATCTCAGTACACATCAACAGTAAGGAAGGTGTCTGCTTTGCCCTGTCCGGAACTCTGCCTGCAATGTGTGACCCCTGTGAGACACACTGACCCACTGACTTTCATTGCTCCACATAGTTCCCATTGTGAGAGTATCTGAAAACCATGGGTGAAACATCACTCAAACTTGTGCAGGAACAAGATGCCCCTTTATATCAGCACCTGCATGAACATACCCTACAGGAAACTGGCAGGAAAGTGAAACTATAGCGGACAAATGTTATTGGCTAACAATGTATTTTGCTGTGTAACATTACGAGAATACAGAGGTTTTCCTCATCAGAAATTGGCTGACTGCAGTAAAGTGGTCAAAGCACCCCAAAAATCTGATAATCTGATTGAAGCTGTCTACAGTCATTAAAAGAATCCCCCAATCTTTCAATCTAGCCATTCACCATCTAAAAATAGCATCTACCAATGAATAGCGGATGCTTTGTGCCTTAACATTTATTGTGAGTACTTTTGCATACTGACCTCAATACATTTTTGAGGTACATGGGAGGTGTGCTGACTATTTCTTGCAATTGAGCTACAACATGGTGTTTACAAGCCAAACACCCCAACATTGGGCATATATGTAATGTTCTGGATAAAAATCGCATTTATGCGAGCAGCCTTGCTGTTCTGCCACATACAGCGCACCGCAGTTCTGAGTCATGTGGCGCACCGCCACCTCTGACTGGGTCCTAGCTGGTGCATGTAAGTTGTCTCGATGGGTACAGTATGTTTGCGATACATGATGCCTGCTATTTATCTGATATTAATTGTTGTGCTTTTCTTTCTTGGATAGGCTAATTTTCTTTGCAGTCAAGATATTGAAGTCCTGAGGAAGCAGTGTTTGTGAAATGTGTCGACTATAGCAATAATTAGCAAAGAAATTACTGTTGCAATTTCGAGTATATGGCCTGTATCATCCAATGATGTATTTATTTAATGGTTTTACGAATATATTTAACTTTTTGTAATCAATACAGTTTTATGTATTTTGTCTCATTGTCCTTCTCTGGTACCAGTAAAGTCTGCAAGGTTCCAAATGTACCCTTTGATCGATAAATGTGGAAACCATCCAATTTATCCAGAACCAGACTGCTGAAATCTGGTTGCTGTGGGTTACCAGCCTTTTGAATACATTTTATCTCAACAATAGAGAGAATTAACAGATTCATCTGATCCTAGGTTATTATCCTTGAGATTTCCATTCTCCTTTAAATCTCAGGACTACACAGCACTGGACTGTCTTCTGGACAAGATACTGAATGGCTGGACCTGTTTCATTCTGGATATCTCTCTTGGCTGGAGACAGGTCCCCCTGGAGCATAGCCTATGGCATCCTTTAAGGTTTTACTGTTCCTTCTTTAAAAGTTGCACATGTCCTCTTTCTCTGCCTGCTCTTCCAAATAACATGAATAAATTTATGAGCAAGATCATCTCGTGCTGAAAGATTCCACTTCTTATTTTCCTATCATCTAAAAACCATATCAAAGTTAATGTGCAATACATATAAACTGCAGAAGCCACATTTCACCTGTCATCAGTTTGGTGCAGTCATAAAAAGCAGACTGTTGCTGAATTTGCAGACTGTTCTTTGTTCTACAGAGTCATCTACAGTTTGAGGTTTGGGTTAAGAGCTACAAAGCAACATTCTGTATTATTGGCATCTTATTTACATATGCTACTTATTTAGTCAAAAACAAACTATGGTATCCTTTGGAATGTAACAAATAAATAAATCAGGAAGCCAATCATAACAATAATAATAATAACAATAAGTAACAAAAGTGCTGAAACATCAGAATCCTTCCACATTGCAAATATAGTAGTCTCCTTCACGAAATATCCACAGTGAATAATGGGGGTACCTGAACTCCAACCTTTACACACTAATTTCCAATAAATAGGAAACTATCACACACAAAGAAAGTAAAATAAGCCAACAATTTAATCCCCCATCCCTTGACACACTAACAAGAATAACACGTTTTCACATGTAGTAACAGTCATGAGATTATGGAACACGTAGCACTGAGCAGCAATCAGACCCACTCTATCCCTTTCACTCATGAAAGCTCAACATGCCTTATAATTATTTTGGCTTCCAAATTATGGAATCCGCACTTAATCCCAATCCACAGGGAACAAATTGTTGGGTAATTATAACCCAAGGTAAATGTGTAAACTGTGCAATATCAATTCTATCCCTTGGGAAAGCCTGCAATAAGAATCATTCTAACTTCTGCTGGCCTAACTTAATCCACTTCCCTACAGATGGGAGTATAGAGTTTAAAGCTTAGTCACCAATTTAAGACCCTTTAATGGATCACATTCTAAACACCGGTTGTATAGCCAATCTCTGGGTATAGAGCAAGCCAGGGCAGGATTCATTTGTACTTTGGCCTTGAATGCATAGACCCCACTGGTAGTTTACAAGGATCATGTATAAGGGTTATGAAGTATACACCGTCATGCAGTATACACAGGCATTGTCTTTTGCATCTAGCATGCATTTGTGAAGCATTTCTGGAAACATTTAAAGGCCAGTGTTTGAATTTAGGATTAGATCATATTACGTGGTACACTCTAAGAGCAGGGGGTCTCCAGACTTTTCAAACAAAGGGCCAAGTTCACTGTCCTTCAGACTTTAGGGGGTCAGATTTTGGCCAATGAGGGTAGAAAATGTCCCTAGCCCAGCATCAGTAAAAATAATTATGGTCTCAATGTTGGTGGTCAATAAGAAGAATAGTGCCCCACCATTGGTATCAGTGGAAGAAATCGTTACCCATTTTTGGGGTCAGCCCCATCATTGATACTTGTGGGAGGAATAGTGCCCTATCAGTGTCAGTGGCAGGTATTATGCCCCACTGTGGGTGTCAGTGGGAGAATAGTACCCCAAGGGCCAGATAAAGTCTAGCAAAGGGCTGCATTCAGCCCTTGGGCCACAGTGTGAGACCACTGCTCTAGAGCAGCCAATATCAACCAAGAGTCTGTAGAACCCTCCTCCAGAAGTTGATAGGGGTTCCTTGAGAAGCAGCAGATGTGGTGCCTGCATAGTCCTGGGTCCAGCACCACCTGACAGAGCAAGCAATATGCTACAACAGATCTATTTAGCGGTCTGTAAGAATAGCATTGAGAGTAGACATAGTAAGGTAGACATTCTTTCCACTAACCACCAATGTAGGGGGCATTTTCCCCACTTTCCCTATAACCACCAATGTAGGAACATTCCCCCATTATCAACCAATGTAAGGACAGTCTCCCCACTTTCCCTATGACCACCAATGTAAGGACATTCTCGCCACTGACCACCAATGCAGGATGCATTCTCGCCAATGACCCCAATATAAGGGGCATTCCCGCCACTGACCACCAATGTAAGGAGGACATTCTCCCCAATGAGCACCAATGTAAGGAGGACATTCTCCCCAATGAGCACCAATGTAAGGAGGACATTCTCCCCAATGAGCACCAATGTAAGGAGGACATTCTCCCCAAATGAGCACCAATGTAAGGAGGACATTCTCCCCAAATGAGCACCAATGTAAGGAGGACATTCTCCCCAAATGAGCACCAATGTAAGGAAGACATTCTCCCCAAATGAGCACCAATGTAAGGAGGACATTCTCCCCAAATGAGCACCAATGTAAGGAGGACATTCTCCCCAAATGAGCACCAATGTAAGGAGGACATTCTCCAGGAGGAATGTAACCACGAGTA
>BLSH010328943.1:463758-478020 GCA_018402905.1 Glandirana rugosa
CTAATTTGTGGCGTCTATAACTAGTCGTCTGCCTACCTTTTTACCCCAAAGGTAGGCAGTCTGAAATGCCCAGACCTCGCCTAGCCTCTTACTGCCCACAGTCGCCTGTACAGAGGTGACTGTAGGAATCGAGGTATCCCCACGTACCTACCAGGTAAGTCCAGGCGGACTTTTTTGCCTGTCCACCTGGACTTGCCTTGCAGGCACACTTTCCCCGGAAAGTGAAATAAATCCATGTGAATGTATTTTCACATAATGTTCGACGTGTGTCCCACCTACACCTGATTTGGTCTCTTGCTAGCTCTGTGAGAGTGGGTGTGAGAGACTTGAAGACACCACCGCTTATATACCTCCATACCACGGGTCCGAGCTTATCACCACGGTGCTCTTCTCATCCCTTATGGCGGCTGGCTGCTTGATTGGTGATCCACATCCACCCTGTGTGCAGCTTGTAATACACTTTTATGTAAGTGTACCTAAATAAAGTGAAAGGCCCCTTTCACACGGACGTTCCGTTCAGGTCCACCTGTCCGTTTTTTCAGGCGGACCTGAATGGACCATCCATGCACCCCTATGGAGCTAAGGATGTCAGTGGAGACATGTCCGCTGACACCCGTCATTCTCCGATCCGCTCCAGACCCGTAAAGTCTGACGGATGGAAACCCCATTTTTCCATCCGTCTGCTGATCAATATCTGCGGTGTTTAATCACAGCATGGCCATGTTGCCGGGGGCATGCATGCCCACCCCCTACCCAGAGGTGCCAGATCACATACCTAGTACGTGATGTGGTGCAGGCAGAGTCGCCTTGCCGCTGTAGGTTATATGGTCAGAAAGCGGTTACATCTCTTTTCCTCTAGACGTATAGCGTGCCCCCTTCTCTGTAATGGCCTGCAAGTGAATAACTTAACACCAAGTTCACTGTATGGACCATGTTGGAAAAGAACAACAGCATGTAAAATATATATATATATATATACACATACATACACACACACACAGTACATTTCTACCCAGCAGATGGCACTGCGGTGTTATAATGTGTATTCTCTGTGGTAATGTGATAACAGGATGTATTGTATGTATCCAAGTGTGTACTTGTATACTTCTGCTTCCCGTCTGTCTCCATGATGATAAAAGGCATGTAATCTACTCCTCCATGAAAGTAAAGTATTCTCTGCAACCAAGAAGCTTCTAGCACATAATTCAATACTCTGATAACAGGTTATGGGCTCCAGGCACCCAGGCATTGACGAGGATACCCAGGCACCTAGAAGTCCTCCAGGCACTGGAGAGGATACTCAGTGAGTCAGTGAGTACTGTATACAAGTTGCATGAAAGGCAGCAAGCGGTTCAGATGTGAAGTTTGCAATTGCAAAGCTGAAAAATGACAATCACCCTGTGGAAGTTCAGAATGATTCTGAACAAGGATGACTTGTGGCAAGTGCTGAATACAGACAGACCAACAGACAGGTAGACGGAGGACTGGGGTAGGAAAGACAGACAGGAAAAATAATTTATAAGCTTACTAGTGGAAGATGACCAGTTTATCCACATAACAGAGAAAATGGCCAAAAGGTATGTGGACTTCATTACAAATGCTGCACAAGCGTTCAAGTCTCAATAGTAAGCTGTTTCTACTAAGAAAATTATATAAAAAATGTGACTAGAAGAAGGCCAGCAAATGTGTGACCACGTGAAAGCTATCAGATCATAGAGCAGCTGCATGCCATCGCAGAGGACTTCAAAGAGAACCATACAGTTGCCCTGCTCCTCTGCAGCCTTCCAGAGACATATACTGCTCTTGTTAACGCTTTAAAAGCTAAACCCGAGCAGGAACTAACGTTAGAATTTGTCAAAAGGAAATTAATCAACGAATATGACAGAAGGAAAGAAAATGTGCACCATGATGACAAAGCTCTTAAGCTGTACAAAGACCCAAAGCACAACAAATAAAGCAGAGCCTTTTTTCACTGTAAAAGGACTGGTCACTTAAAAAAAGGACTGTTCTATCTGGAAAGCCGCGCAGCGAAAGCTAAAGCCATCAACAAAAGAAAAAGTCAAAGCAACCACAAAAGGAAACTGCAGACACATCATGGAGTAGCACCTTTACAGTGACAGAGCGGAAAGCCACGCAGCTGGTGCATAGACTCCGGTGCAACAAGCCACACGACTAGCAATCTTCACAAACATAGATTACAGTGTAAAAGACAACGTTTTCCTAGTAAACGGAAAAAGCATCACTGTGGAAGGTAACGGCCAGGGTTTCCCGAATTACACCACAAGGCAAGCACAGCATCCTTGTAAAGAAAGTGCTGTATGTTCCAGAACTAGAAGGCAACCTGTGATCAGTGAAAAGTCCTACAAACAACGGTCTCACAGTTACGTTTCAGGGTGATGAATGCACAATTCACAATAATAAGCAATGCCTCGCAAAAGGAAAATTGGATGATCACCTATACAAGCTCATCTCCAGAGACCAGCAAGCCAATATAGTCTCTAATGACCCAGACCCACATAGCAAATGTATTTACTTATCGCACAGATGGCTGGGGCACATTAGTCCAGAAGCTATACAGGACATTATAAAGAGAGGTTTATCAGAAGATTTGACAATAGAGCCTTGCAAAGGGTTTATGAAATGCAAGTGCTGTACTGAAGCAAAAGCCACACGTGCTTCCCTTCCACAGGTGTCACAAAGAAAAACCACCTACCCCCTCCTGCAGCTCATGCACATATGCGGCCCAATGAAAACTCCCACGTCAGGCGGGAACAGATATTTTCTGACTTTCATTGATGATTATTCCAGGTACACAACTACTTATGTGATGAAACACATAAATGAACAGGGCTGTTCTGCCTGGGTCCAAGCATTAAATGCTGCCCCCCCTCCCCTCCCCAAAAAAAAAAAAAAAAAAAAAAATCATGCCCACCAAAAAAGGCCCCCACATCCATTATTTTAGATCATGATAAATAAAACTAAAATTAAATTTATCAGGAAGTCAGATTTTGCACTAAACACATAAGTGTGAACCTAGGTTAAGGGCTAGTGTAGTATAAATACAGGCTAGTGTAGTATATAAGCAGGCTAGGGTAGTATATAGACAGGCTAGTGTAGTATATAGACAGGCTAGGGTAGTATATAGACAGACTAGGGTAGTATATAGACAGGCTAGTGCAGTATATAGACAGGCTAGTGCAATATATAGTCAAGCTAAAGTATATAGACCAGTGGTTCTCAACTCCGGTCCTCGGGACCCCCCAACAGGCCAGGTTTGCAGGATAACTGAAATACATCACAGGTGATATAATTTGCTGCTCAGTGATTGCAGTAATCTAGTCTGCATCTCCCCAAGGTAATACTTAAAATCTGGCCTGTTGGTGGGTCCCGAGGACCGGAGTTGAGAACCACTGATATAGACAGACTAGTGTAGTATACAGACAGGCTAGGGTGTACAGAGGCTAATGTAGTATATAGACAGGCTAATGAAGTATATAGACAAGCTAGGGTATATACAAACAGGCTAGCGTAGTATATAGACAGGTTAGTGTAGTATATAGACAGGCTAGTGAAGTATATAGACAGGCTAGTGAAGTATATAGACAGGCTAGTGAAGTATATAGACAGGCTAGGGTATTATATATAGACAGGCTAGGGTATACAGACAGGCTAGGGTAGTATATAAACAGGCTCACGCAGTATATAGACAAGCTAGGGTATACAGTCTGGTGAGGTATATAGACAGGCTACTGCAGTATATATACAGGCTAGTGAAGTATATAGACAGGGTATACAGACTAGTCCCGTATAGTAACAAGCTAGGGTATACAGACAGGCTAGTGCAGTATATAGACAAGCTAGTGAAGTATATAGACAGGCTAGTGAAGTATATAGACAGGCTAGTGTAGTATATAGACAGGCTAGTGCAGTATATAGACAGGCTAGTGAGGTATATATACAGGCTAAGGTAGTATATAGACAGGCTAAGGTAGTATATAGACAGGCTAGGGTAGTATATAGACAGGCTAGGGTAGTATATAGATGTAGCGCCCCATAGAGTAGGTGCATTTTTCTAGCGGGGTTTTGCTAGGTGAGGTACAATTTAGTCAGACCTGAGTGTATGAGCAAGCCTGAATGTTTTGATCTGGGCTGGGAGGAGAGGCTCAGGGAGGATTGTGTGGACTTAACGGATGAGGTCACCAGAACCTCCCACTTCTTTCTAGAAACCTGGAGAAGGTGGTTTTTGGTCAGAGAGCTGGGGGATGGGTGGAGCCATCTGGAATATTCTAAGGTGCCCTGACCAATCCCCAAGCAGGATTGGCAGGGGGCAGGCCTCCTTAAACAGTCTGAGTAAGCCCAATCTGGGAGGAGTACTAGGGTGGAACTAGTAGTGTCAGGTGGGAGTCTGAAGATGTAGCAGAGGTGCTGTGGAGCAGGCCCCTACCTGGGAGGTCGTCCCCAGTCTGGGGAGGATGACCTTGGGGCCTGAAGGTTCGGGTGCAGCCAGGAAGGACAGTGATTCCTGGAGCCGCACAGGAGGAACAGGAGAACAGCTGAGGTGCTACAGGAGGAGAGAAACTTTAAAGTGATCCACCGGTGCGGTGAATGACGGTCCCTGGGACTGGAGGAGAACGTGCTGGAGCAGGCTGGGAGAGGAATAGTGGACAATCTATGGGAGCCTTGGGAGCCAGTCGAGGGAAAGGAGAGTCACCACCAGAGAACAGGTCAATGGGACCTGGAAGAGGATGGGCTGGGAGCTGTAGTCCATCAAAGGCTCGGCTAGCACTTAAGTACTTTGCTACACATTCAGGAGCCCGTGATCACTGGCCTGTAATGGGTGTTCCTGAGGTCCTGCTGATGCAAAGTAGGCCTCACCATGTGCTAGCCGCGGTGAAGAGAAAGGTATAGAGAAGCCTGATAAATTTCCTTTCGGGCTGGAAAGTTCTGAGCTGGAGAGAAGCAAAGAAGTGTAAAGCTGCAAGTTCTGTGTAGAGAGAGAACTGTAACAGAAATGGTCAGCAAGTGAAGTGCTAGAGAGTTGTGAGGAGTAACAGTCTGCAGTGCAAATGTGCATATACAGGAGTGTATATGGAGTTTGTGTATCATAATTCTTTGGGCATCCCACAGTCATCCATTATCTCCAACCAAGTTATTTCCCCTAAATAAAACAACAAAAACAAGAGCCGGCCTGGTCAGTGTCTACGGATGTGTGAAATATGGTGTGATTGAAGGCAGTTACAAGGCACATGGCTACATAGACAGGCTAGGGTATATAGAAAGGCTAGTGTAGTATATAGACAGGCTAGTGCAGTATATAGACAGGCTAGTGCAGTATATAGACAGGCTAGTGCATATATAGACAGGTTAGTGCAGTATATAGACAGGCTAGTGTAGTATATAGACAGGCTAGTGTAGTATAGAGACAGGCTAGTGTAGTATATAAACAGGCTAGTGAAGTATAGACAGCCTAGGATACAGAGTACAGACTCACCTGGCACCACCCCTGTTCAGGAGCTCATGTGAGAAAGTTCTTCCTGGCTCTATCATTTGGGCAGGGTAAGGAGGAGACTCCCTCTCACACTGATCCCTGGGGTCTGGCTGTCACTTAAGTATCGGGTGCAGACTCCGTGAGAGCACAGCGGCTGTGTGGGACAGCGCTGTGTCAGGCAGGCCGTAACACTCTGTCTGTACTCGATGCGGATCATATAGGTAGCGCTGGCCCTGCTCTGCAGTCCCTGTCAACTTGTCACTTGGGACCATTGGCCCCACTGGGACCCATGGTAGGGCCGGCCCTGAGAATGAAACAGAGAAACTTCAAGAGTTTGTTGCCATGTCTAGCAACAAATTCCACCGAAAACCAGGAATAATATGCCCCAATAATGGAGGAGAATACATAAAGTAAAGAAGTGGCCTCATATCTGAAGAGACAAGGAATACTACACCAGGAAACCACACCATACACTCCTGAACAAAACGGCGTAGCAGAAAGGAAACATTGCACTCTTATAGACATGGCCAGGTGCATGTTGTCAGATGCCAACCTACCTCACAAGTACTGGGGAGAAGCAGTCATGATTGCAACCTACCTACAGAACAGACTACCCTCAAGAACCATTAAAAGTACTCTATTCGAAATGTGGCATGGATCAAAGCCTAGTATAGGGCACATCAGAGTATTTGGATGTAAAGCATATGTCTTTAAGCGAGAAGAGATCCAAGCTGGAAAACAGAGCCATAGGGGGCATTCTGGTAGGCTACAGTGAGCAAACTAAGGGTTACAGAATCCTACACCCAAAGACTGACAAAGTGACAATAAGCCGTACTGTTTATTTTGTTGAGAGTCCATCACCAGAAACACTGATCCCTGAAAGCTGTGGAGTATGCCCAACAAAGCAGAAGAAAAGGTTGGTCGACCAAAGCAAACCTGTGCAGGAATCAAAACCAGAAGTGGAACTCACAATGCCTAAATCAAGTTCCCCACCACATCCTGCTGAACTGCCTGAAGTCAGAAGATCCACTCGAACTACAAAGGGGATACCACCCGCAAGCTGTACACTGACAGCAATACACTGTCAAAACACACAACATACTTGAACCAACATTCTGGGAAGACATAGAAAAACTGCCAAAACATGAAGCCAATAAATGTAAAAAGGTAGCAGAAGAATTAAAGTCACTTTAAGAAAATAAAACCTGGACACTCACAGAGCTCCCTCGTAAACGCAAAACTATAGGAAGTAAGTGGACTTTCAAAATAAAGTCAGACACAGGAGGGAATATCCACAAATACAAAGTCAGGCTAGTTGCCAAAGTCACTCCCAGAAATTCGGTGAAGATTACGATGAAACGTTTGCTCCCGTCGTAAAACACTCCACCGTCAGAGCGCTTCTTAGCATTGCAGCTGGGAAGGGCATGCAAGTGCAAACACCTAGACATTAAAACTGCTTTCCTATATGGAGAAAGGAAGATCTCTACATGGAGCAATCATCAGGGTTTGAGCAAGGAGACAACCTTGTGTGTAAACTTCAGAAGAGCATCTACGGTCTTAAGCAATCTGCCCCTGGTAGTGTGGACAGGGAGCTCTGGAGCAACGGGGGGGGGGGGGTTGCTGGACAAATCTCAGATGGTAGGTAGGAGGTCCACTGAAGCTCGTGCAAGCTGAAGGGTAGTGGTACAGTCCGGGTCGGCAACTGGCAGGCGGTGCGGTACAGAGGGATCAGGCAAATGGATGGTCGGGTACAGGGTGAGTCTGCAACGTGCAGGCGGCAAAAGTACAAAGGGAGCAGGCAAGAGGATAGTGGTAAACAGGCCGGGGTCAAGGGCAGGCAGACATCAGCAAGGTCCACAGGAGTAGCAGGGGTCACAGGTGCAGGAAGTCTCACAATAGTAATCACAGGGGGTCACAGGTGCAGGGAACGCTGTAGAATGGACAGCATCTGTTGCAAGGTGCTGTCTGGCTAAATAGTCCGTTTGGCCATTGGCACAGGCACAGGCGATTCCCAGGCACATTTTTTGCTTTTCCTAACATTACCCCCCGCAAGGGGTAGCCTCCAGATGCCCAACTGGGCTCTCTTGGCTGGGTTGTTTCTCCAAAAAGTTTTGACAAGTTCTTGGGCATGTAAGTTGCTTTCCAACCCCCACGAATTTCTCAGGCCCATATCCTTTCCACTTTACAAGGAACTGCATGCCTCCTGCTCTTCTCCTGCAATTGAGGATGGATTCCACCTCAAACTTCTCCTCTCCATCTATTAACACAGGTTCAGGTGGGGCAGTCTTCCGTCCTGGAAACAGGTCCCTGGCAAGCGGCTTGAGGAGGTGCACGTGAAACACCGGATGAATTCTAAGTGTAGGTGGGAGGTCAAGCTTGTAGGCCACTTTATTGATTCTCCTCTTTATCGGAAAGGGCCCTATGAATTTCAGCCCTGGTTTCTTGGACGGGCAGGACAGTCTTAGGTTGGTGGTTGCCAACCAGACCCGATTGCCAGGTTGGAGATCAAATTCTCCTCGTCTTTTCCTGTCAAAGATCTCCTTGTTGCTCTCCTGAGTCTGAGTCTGAGTAAGAGTCTCCTGTAGTAGCCTATTGTTACTTTCCAGGAATTTAATAATCTCCAGTGTGGCCAGGATTGCACTTTCCTGGAAAAAGTCAGGCAGGAATGTGGGGTGGTAGCCGAGATTCGCCCAAAACGGAGACTGCTTGGTGACAGAATGGACAGAGTTGTTGTAGGCGAACTCGGCTAGTGGCACAAGGAGACCCAGTTGTCTTGAGAGTAGGAGGAGTAGCAGCGGAGGTATTGCTCCAGGGTCTGGTTGGTCCTTTCTTTCTGTTTGACCATTGGACTGCGGGTGGTAGGCTGAAGAGAAGGCCAATTTAATCCCCAAAATAGAACACAGGGACCTAGAGACTCGGGATGTGAACTGCACCCCTCTATCAGATACTATGTCTTTTGGAATGCTGTGTAGGCGGACAACTTCCCTGATGAATACTTTGGCTGTTTCTGTGGCCGAGGGGATGCCTCTCATCGGAATGAAGTGCGCCATCTTCGTGAGGTGGTCGACCACCACGAAGATTGTTGTGAAGCCTGCAGATGGGGGCAATTCCACAATAAAGTCCATTGAGATCTGAGCCCAAGGGCGCTCAGGAATGGGTAGTGGGTTTAGTAGGCCCCAAGCCTTAGTTCTCTCCGTTTTGTTTTTGGCGCAGGTAGGGCAGGCGCCTACATAATTCTTACAGTCCTCTTTCATATGTGGCCATCAAAAGGTGGGAGAAACCAGTTCAGTTGTCTTTCGGTGGCCGAAGTGTCCGGCTAGGTGGTGGTTGTGGCAGAGCTCCAAGGAAGTCACGCGGAGCTCTTCTGGCACAAAGACTTGTGTACCCGACCACCATAACCCATCTTTGAGGGAAAGTCCAGAGTCTGCGGGTGCAGTGGAGCTGGCCAGAGTTTGATCGGTTAGATCTACTAACCGTTAACCGGTTAGTAGATGTACCTGGATTAACAAGAAATTGTGAGCCGGCAAGATGGTGTCAGGAGGAGGTACTTCTCTGGTTTCATGAAACATCCTCGATAACGCATCAGTCTTAACATTTTTGGATCCGAGCCGGTACGCAATATGTATCTGAAACCGGGAGAAGAGCAAGGCCCAGCGTGCTTGGCGGGGCTTAAGTCTCTTGGCTGGTCTCATGTATTCCAGATTCTTGTGGTCTGCGAAGACCAAGACTGGATGAGCTGCTCCTTCCAAGAGATACCGCCATTCTTCCATGTCGGATTTAATTGCCAGAAGCTCCCTGTCGCCCACATCGTAATTTCTCTCGGGAAGAGAGAGCTTCCGTGAAAAGAAAACGATAGGGTGCAAAGAAGCCTTAGGTCCCTGTCTCTGGGACAAGACCACCCAGACTGTGGTCTCTGAGGCATCCACTTCTAAGATGTAGGGCTGCGTGGAGTCGGGGTGCTTGAGGACAGGTGCTGAAGTAAACAGTCTCTTTAAGGTTTGGAAGGCAGCTTGCGCTTCCGGGGTCCAGACAAAACCGGTATTTTGTTTGGTTAACTGCGCTACAGGGGAGATGACGGCAGAGAATCCTCGAATTAATTTTCTAGAAAAATTGGCAAAGCCGACGAAACGATGTACCGCCTTTTTGTCTGCCGGTGGTGGCCAGTCAACAATAGCTGCTACTTTCTGAGGGTCCATGGTTGTGCCAGTAGTGGAGATGTGGAACCCCAGGAAGGCGATGTGTGCGCGTTCAAAGACACACTTTTCGGCCTTGGCGTACAGGCCATTCTGCCGTATGGAGCTGAGTACACTCCTGACATGCTTATGATGTTCCTCCAGGGAGGGGGGAGAAGAGGAGGATGTCGTCCAGATATACTACTACAAATAGATCAAGAAAGTCTCTGAAGACATCGTTGACCAGGTGCTGGAACGTGGCCGGGGCATTACAGAGCCCGAAGGGCATGACCAAATACTCAAAGTGGCCAAAATGGGTCCGGAAAGCTGTCTTCCATTCATCCCCTTGCCGTATACGGATTAAGTTGTAAGCCCCCCAAAGATCCAATTTGGTGAATATGGCTGAAGAGCCGAGGCGTTGGAAAGTTCAGGAACCAGGGGCAGTGGATATCGTTTTTTGACCGTGATCTTATTAAGGTCCCAATGATCAATGCAGGGCTGGAGGGAGTGGTCCTTTTCAACGAAGAAAATTCAGGCCTCTGCGGGAGAAGTAGAGGGTCGGGTGAACCCCTTCTGCAGGTTTTCTTCCAGGTAAGCCTTGAGGGCTACTAGCTCTACTTCTGAAAGAGGAAAAATCCTGCCAAAAGGGACCTCGGCTCCGGGTAGCAGATCTATTGGGCAGTCATATGGCCTATGAGGATGTAGGGAATCCGCCCCCTTCTTGCTAAAGACATCCAAGAAGTCGTGGTACACTTCAGGGACAGCAAGACAGGTCTCCTGGTCTGGATCAGGGTTGATAGAGAGCACCGCTGGTGATGCCCTCTGGGGCGGCTGGAAGCAGTGACCCAAACAGTATGGGGACAGGAATTGAACCTCTCCAGTGTTCCAGTCAATGTGAGGGCTGTGTACTCTGAGCCATGGGAGGCCAAAGGATCACTGGGAACAGTGGGGAAGCGATTGCGTCCAATAGTAGAAACTCTGAGTGGCCTTCGGCCGTCTGGGCCGGTAGAGGGAAAGTCTCTTGGGTCACTGTGCCAGACTTGATGACTGACCCTTCGGCCAATCGGATAGACATCGGATGTTCCTTGGGCCTGAGAGGGATCCCATGCTGGGCAGCGAAGGAGAGGTCAATGAAACAGCTACTTGGATATTCCCTTCGGGAAGCTGTAGAGAGATAGAGAGTATTAGGTGAGATTGGGAGCTTGGCAAAGATAGCACTTCTCCTGAGACTGGCGCTGGACACTTACCAGCTTTGGAGGGGCAATTCCTCACTAGATGCCCAGAACAGACACAATAGAGGCACAAGTTGTGGGTCATGCGCCTCTGTCGTTCCTCAGAGGACAGAGATGGGCGGAGGAGCCCAATCTGCATAGGCTCGGGAAGATCTTGAGAAAAAGAGGAGAAGGTTGCCGCTGGGCTTGGTCCTGGGTAGTTAGGCACTCGGGGAAGGATCCAGGTAGGACGCAGAGATCCTGTGGTCCTCTCCGCTCCTGCAGGTGGCGGTCAATTTGAATGACCAAATTAAATTAGCACTTCGAGGGTATGGGGTACCCCTATGCACGCCAGCTCATCCGTGGGCGGTTCGGAGAGTCCCAGCCTGAACTGGTAGCAGAGGGCCGCATCATTCCAGGCTGTGTCAGCGCTCCGGCGTCTGAACTCAGACACGTAGTCCTCTACAGTACGACGGCCCTGTTGGAGGGCATGGAGTGTGGCTTCTACGGTAGCTGCCTGTTGTGGGTCCTCATATAGTTGGGTCATGGCATGGAAAAAAACGGTCCAAGGTGGTGGTCTCAGGAGCCTTTTGCTCCAATAGGCGATGCGCCCAGGCCTGCAGTTCATCCTGAAGAAGCGAGCTCACCAGGCCCACCTTGGTGGTTTCCAAAGAGAACGTGCAGGGCTGGAGAGCAAAGTACAGTTTGCAGGAATTGTGGAAGGCTCAGAACTTCCTGTGGTCCCCCGCAAACCACTCGGGCATAGGCACCTTCGGCTCCGTGGGCAGAGTCACTATCATGCGGGGAGGTGTTTGGCCCCCACTGGCAGGGCTAGGAGAAGCCAAGTCCCGAATTTGATTTTCTAAGCGTGTATATCCTTCCTGCAGGTGTTTCACTGCTTGGGTTAACCCGGCAAGGTGTGCACACAGTTCCTCCATGGGGGAGGGCCCCGGCACAGACTCTGACATGGCTGTCCATTTCTGTCACGTACCTGGTGGTAGAGTCTGGCTTATGCGGGGGCAACCTCTCTTGCGGCCCTGGTTCGAGAGCCCCTGGTAGTGTGGACAGAGAGCTCTGGAGCGCAGAAGGGCACGAGGGCTGGACAAATATCAGATGGTAGGTAAAGGTCCACTGAAGCTCGTGCAAGCTGAAGGGTAGTGGTACAGTCCGGGTCGGCAACTGGCAGGCGGTGCGGTACAGATGGATCAGGCAAACGGATGGTCGGGTACAAGCTGAGGCGGCAATGTGCAGGCGGCAGAAGTACAAAGGGAGCAGGCAATTGGATAGTCGTAAACAGGCCGGGGTCAAGGGCAGGCAGATTTCAGCAAGGTCCACAGGAGTAGCCGGGGGGTCACAGATGCAGGAAGTCTCAATAGTAAAGAAAACGCACAGGCGATTCCTAGGCACATTTTTTGCTTTTCCTAACAGGAGCTCCCATCATACAATTCTGGTTCGGAGTATGAGCCAGTAGAGGGCAGTGGATCAGAGTCCGATTCAGCAGAGGAAACTGCCCCCCCCCCACTCCTAGAAGAATTAGAAGATCAGGACCAAGACCCGACAACCAACAGCGCCAGACCCCAGGAAGAGGAGCCCAGTACAAGTACTGGAACTACACGCCCAACCAAAAGAACCCTAATTCGGGTCCGGATCCACTGTATGGTTGCCTGCCAACTCAGGGTCTGCAATAATCCCCGATTTCACCGCACAGCCAGGTGTGCAGGTCGACACTATAGATTTTTCCCCATTGGATTACTTTTATTTGTTTTTCTCCCCCAAATTGCTGCAGAGTATGGTGGACCAAACCAACCAATCTCTACGCAGAGCAATATATTGCTGCCAATCCCACTCATCTTATGCCCGTATGTTCAATTGGCGACGTCTGACACTGGACGAATTCAAAATATTTTTGGGCCTTACATTCAATATGGGGCTTACAGATAAAAAATTAACTCCATGGATATTGGTCCACCCAAACCATCCACCACATGCCCATATACTCCTCTGTCATGTCCAGGACAAGATACGAAATGATTATGCGTTTCCTCCGTTTTTGCCATAATTCGCAGTGCCCTCCCTGAGATCACCCCAGCCATGATAAATTGTATAAGATATGCCCCCTAATTAATTATTTTTCCCAAAGATTCGCGGAAGTGTTCATCCTGAATAAAAACATCTGTGTAGGAGTCCCTCATACATTTCACTGGCCAGCTGCAGTTCAACCAGTACATACCCAGCAAGAGAGCCAGGTATGGCTTAAAACTTAAACTATGTGATCGAGCCACTGGCTATGTATACACCTTTTGAAGGTAAAGATTCCCAGCTCCAGACCCGTGGTTGCCCCACATATGTTGGAATCAGTGGGAAGATTGTCTGGGAGCTGGCATACCGCCTCTTTGGAAAAGGATACCACCTATATGTTGACAACTATTATACAAGCTTGCCCCTATTTCGCCATTTTTATCGAGAAACAAACCTGGCCTGCGGCACCTTCAAGAAAAACTGGAAGGGCTTCCCACAAAATCTCCTCACCAAAAAACTACAAAACAGGGAATCTGCCTTCACGAGCAATGAAGAGGTAGGCTGCACATCCAGACGTGCGACTCTGTGCTCCTACGGCCGCCCTTTGCAATTGCTGGTTAACTTTATATATGCTACGATTTCATCTGTTAAAATGTGAGTGCTACTTACTGTGTTTGTGTCTATACATCTTAAAATGTTAAAACTGGATTACGCTATGGGCATGTGTGTCTGCTATTGTGTTTGAGGATCGCTGAAAGGATTTTCACGCTGTATTGATGAACATGTGAGAGTTACATCTGGGCTCATTAGGGAGTAATTACGTCCCTGAAGGCGATTTTTGGCTATTCCATTCATTTGGAAGCCATACCGTTCTGGTAAGCGGCTTTTTAATCAGCGGTGGTGGATTCTCACTTTTTCACATGGATATTATAATGTGGACTGTCCAGTTTTTCCACAATGGGTGTTAGCCTTTCCCTCATGAGAGACGCTTTTATTAACATGCAGTTCAGGACTATTAACTGTTTTGCACCTATGCCAATTCAGGACTGTTAACCATTTCAATGTATTGTCATCTGTTTGTTATGCGCCGCTACTTGTCTTTTCTAGTTTATATTGGGGCATTTTATCTATATACCTCAGTAGCTGGCTGCTGTATAATGATCTCTAGTTATCCATTTAGTTTAGCATAGATATTTACCTGTTTTTTTTACAAAGAAGAGGTATTGGCCATTAAGTAGAGGGACAAGAAAAATGTCCACATCCTCTCAACTATCCACAATGACACCATGGTGCAGATCCAGAGAAGATGTGGCCCCGTTGTAAAGCCCGAGTGTGTCCACGAGTACAATCTATTCATATGGGGGGGGGGGGG
>BLSH010328943.1:507180-526549 GCA_018402905.1 Glandirana rugosa
GAAGGGGTTAAGTCAATGTCCAGAAGTCCATTGCATGTAACATAATCCATCTTCATAATCCATTAGTGGAATTCAGTGCAACTGCCCTGCAGCTTTCAGTCCATACCTCCACTACGGGCTGACTGTTTACACGCTGCAGGGCTCGTGAATGAACTATGAGAGCGCTTGCTCATCAGTGCCCACGCAGTCCATTATGAACTACAAGCCTTCAGCTGCAATGGATGATGTTACATGTTGTTTCTCATTCAGAGATCGATGTGAATGGATGATGTGGGCATATGGGTGGAGCCCCACACAGCTGTGCTATTTTCAAACTGTCACAGTGAGTGCATGGAGAAGGTCCCCATCCTGCTATCACGGGGGGGGGGGGGGGTTAGGTCTGGGGCATGTTACATATTGCACCCGAATTATGGTTCTATCGTGTACCTGCTTTGAAAAGTGAACTTATCATATAGGCTTGGTTCACATATATGTGAATTGGATGCGTTTTGAAATCGCATCCGATTCGCAGAACACGTGAAACTGATCAGCTTGCAATGGAACTTGGACATTCACACATGTCTGGGGAAGCCGTGGTTCGTTTTTGAGTCCTGTGCGATTTTAGGTCTGGTGCAGATGTGAATTCAAGAAAAAGTTTGCACCTGTACAAAGAGTGAACAAAGAGGCACCAGACTGTTTTTAAAAAAATAATGCAAACCACAGCTAGACATGTGTGAACCTAGCCTTAAAATATAATTAAAGGAAAACCTTTTTTTTTTTTTGGATAAAGTGGAGAGGGATTAGAGTGATGGCTAAGCTTGGTACCCCCGATGTTTTGGAACTACATTTCCCATGATGCTCTACTACACTGCAGAGTGCATAAGCATCATGGGAAATGTAGTTGTAAAACATCTGGGGTGCCAAGGTTTGCCATCACTGGATTAGGACATCTGTCAGGTATTTATTGCTGCTGTACCCCCGTTAGAAAATCCCAAATTTTGGGTTGTCCCAAAAAGGTAATAGAGGGGAAATCTTCCTATGGGGACACTAGTTCTGGTGACCTGCGGGGCACCAAGGGACTCCCTTAAAGTGATTGTAAAGTGTGTGTGTGTATACAGTATCTCACAAAAGTGAGTACACCCCTCACATTTTTGTGAGTATTTTATTATATCTTTTCCTGTGACAACACTGAAGAAATGACACTTTGCTACAATGTAAAGTAGTGAGTGTACAGCTTGTATAACAGTGTAAATTTGCTGTCCACTCAAAATAACTTAACACACAACCATTAGTGTCTAAACCGCTGGCAACAAAAGTGAGAATGTCCAAATTGGGCGCAAAGTGTCAATACTTTGTGTGGCCACCATTATTTTCCAGCACTACCTTAATCCTCTTGGGTAAGGCCATCTGGGATGGCTATTTTATATTTACTCTACAATGTATTATTTTGAAGCAGCGTTCACATATTATACAATGTATCAATTATTGCTGTTGCTAGTTCTCAACATATTATTATGTTTTTTACATGGTGTCATTTTAGACACAAACCTATGAATGAAAAGTTTTCTACATGTTATGCAATTATGTAGCAATAAACATTGTGTTTATGAGAATGAATGCGTTTTCCTTGCTGCACATACCTCATTTAAAGTCCCACCTATTTCCTCTTTGTTGTAAAAGTGAGTACACCCCTAACTGAAAAAGTCCAAATTGGGCCTAAAGTGTCAATATTTTGTTTGGCCACCATTATGTTCCAGCACTGCCCTAACCCTCTTGGGCATGGAGTTCACCAGAGCTTCACAGGTTGCCACTCCTCCATGACATCACAGAGCTGGTGGATGTTAGAGACCTTGCACTTCTCCACCTTCCGTTTGAGAATGCCCCACAGATGCTCAATAGAGTTTAGGTCTGGAGACATGCTTGGCCAGTCTATCACCTTTACACTCAACTTCTTTAGCAAGGCAGTGGTTGTCTTAGAGGTGTATTTGGGGTTGTTTTCATGTTGGAATACTGCCCTGCGGCCCAGTCTCCAAAGAGAGGGGATCATGCTCTGCTTCAGTATGTCATAGTACATGTTGGCATTCATCGTTCCCTCAATGAACTGTAGCTCCCCAGTGCCGGCAGCACTCATGCCGTCCCAGACCATGACACTCCCACCACCATGCTTGACTGTAGGCAAGACACACTTGTCTTTGTACTCCTCACCTGGTTGCCACCACACACTCTTGACAGGTCACAGGACATGGTTCCAGTAATCCATGTCCTTAGTCTGCTTGTCTTCAGCAAACTGTAGGCATTCTGGTGCATCATCTTTACAAGAGGCTTCCTGCTGGGACAACAGCCATGCAGATCGATTTGATGCAGTATGCGGCCTATGGTCTGAGCACTGACAGGCTGACACCCCACCCCTTAAACCTCTGCAGCAATGCTGGTAGCACTCATACGTCTATTTCCCAAAGACAACCTGTGGATATGATGCTGAGCATGTGCACTCGACTTCTTTGGTCGACCATGGTGAGGCCTGTTTTGAGTGGAACATGTCCTGTTAAACCGCTGTATGATCTCATACAGCTCAGTTTCAGGGTCTTGGCAATCTTCCTATAGCCTAGGCCATCTTTATGTAGAGCAACAATTCTTTTTTTTGATCCTCAGAGAGTTATTTGCCATGGGGTGCCATGTTGAAGTTCCAGTGACCAGTATGAGAGAGTGAGAGAGATAAAACCAAATTTAACACACCTGCTTCCCATTCACACCTGAGACCTTGTAACACTAACGAGTCACATGACACCAGGGAGGAAAAAATGGCTAATTGGGCCCAAATTGGACATTTTCACTTAGGGGTGTACGCACTTTTTTTGCCAGCAGTTTAGACATTAATGGCTGTGTGTTGAGTTATTTTGAGAGGACAGCAAATTTACACTGTTATACAAGCTGTACACTCACTACTTTACATTGCAGCAAAGTGTCATTTCTTCAGTGTTGTCACATGAAAAGATATAATAAAATATTTACAAAAATGTGAAGGGTGTACTCACTTTTGTGAGATACTGTATATATAATTTTATTTTAATAACCAACATTACATAGTCAAGTTGAAAAAAGACACAAGTCCATCTAGTTCAAAAAAAAAAAAAAAATTATATATAACCAAACAATCCCATATACAATCCTTTACCCACAGTTGATCCAGAGGAAGGCAGAAAACCCCAGCAAAGCATGATCCAATGTGCTATAACGGGGGAAAAAATTCCTTCCTGATCCCATGAGAGGCAATCAGATTAACCCTGGATCAACTTTACCTAAAAATGTTAGTACCTAGTTATATTGTTTACAATAACTACTTCCCGACCACGCGCCGTGTTTTCACGGCGGCAGTCAGGATGCTGAGCGTGAAGCGCCGTAAATAAGCGGCGATCTGCAATCAGCCACCAGGGGGCACGCGCACCCGCCGCACTCCTGAGGAGTGTGCCCGCGGCTCGGGCGGACCCGATGTCCGCCGGCGAGCCGCGATGAGCGGCTACAGGGAAAGAACGGGGAACCGCGTGATGTAAACACGGCCGTTCCCCGCTCTGTTAGTAGGGGCATGAGAGATCTACTGATCCCTGTCACTGGGATCAGTTAGATCTCTCATGCCCATGTTAGCCCAACCCCCCCACAGTAAGAACACACCCAGGGAACACAGTTAACCCCTTCACTGCCAATGACATTTATACAGTAATCAGTGGACATTTAAATTTCTGATCACTGTATAAGTGTCATTGGTCCCAAAAAAGTGTCAAAAATGTCCGACATGTCTGCTGCAATATCGCAGTACCGCTAAAAATCGCAGATCGCCGCCATTACTAGTAAAAAATTAAAAAAAAAAATAAAAACCCCAGAAATGAATTCTCACCATCCGTAAACGCGGCCACTTTTGCGCAAACCAATCAATAAACGCCGATTGCGATTTTTTTTATCACAAATATGAGGAATTATATAAATCGGCCAAAAACGGTGAAAAAAAATTTTTTTATATTTTTTTGGGGGATTTGAATTTTAGCAAAAAGTAAGAAATTTGGGTTTTCTTGCAAAATGGTCGCTCTTCTTTTGTTTATAGCGGTTATCAGAAATGAGGCAGTGGCGATCAAATACCACCAAAAGAAAGCTCTATTTGTGGGGAAAAAAGGACGCAAATTTTGTTTGGGTGCAACGTCGCACGACCGCGCAATTGTCAGTTAAAGCGACGCAGCGCCGAATCGCAAAAAGTGCTCTGGTCCTAAAGCTGGAAAACCTTCCGGTTGGTAAGTGGTTAAGGAAAGAATCCAGGCCTTTTTTTTTGTAATTCCTTTATTTCTTAAGAGAGATACAGGATATAAACAGTGGTACATACAGTGTATGACATATATATAACGGAACAGTGCAAAACAGAAGTGCGCCACAGCCCTGCAAGAGTACCGTGGCTCTACAGTATGCCCGAGGAAGAGGGGGGGAGGCGACCGGATTTCTTGTGGATGGGCCCCAAGACTATGTGCCCCCGGGCCTGTAAAGGGTTGTATCTTGTATTCCGGTCGCCCCCTCCTCCACGGGGACGGCTTGTGGCAGTGCTCACAGTCCCTTTGCCCCGTCATAGCTTTTTACATTTTGAGAAAGAAAAAGATAAACGCAACAGGTCAAAGGAGAAAGGGGGATCATAGGTCTCATGTGGTCATCATCTTATGGAGAAACCTTTCTCTACACCAGAGATGTAAATGTTTAGTGGGGGAGAAAAAAAAAGGGGGGGGGGAAGTGGGATGCGTGCCCGGTGTAGCAGCGTTTGGGGTGGAGGCCCCCTACCATTTGACAAATCTGGCGCCAGTTGAATCCCAAAATTAAGAAAAAGAGAGAAAGAGAATAGGGGAGGTAGAGGAGCAAGCGGAACCCAGAAGACAAAAGGTTGGAGAAAACAGAATAAGAAAATAGCTCAATGTGGGAAAAGACAAAGTCAGGATACAGAGGAGATTAGGAAATGTGTGGCCCATGTCTGAGACCCCCGCCTGAACGTGTGCTGTCAGTCCTCATGTGCCAGCTCCTCGCGATAAGCATCTGTATAAACAAAGTATTGCCACGGTCTCCAGGTCTCGCGGAAAGTCACCTCCCTATTGTGCAGAGTAGCGGTGAGGTCCTCCATATCACTCAGTTCGTTGACCTTGGAAAACCACAAGGCCAACGAAGGAGGGTTTTCTGACCTCCAGCAAAGGGGGATGCAAGATTTAGCCGCATTCAGGAGGTGGATGGTGAGTGATGATTTATATTGTTTGATGGGCCGCTCCAAGAGATGAAGCAGACAGGCCGCCGGGTTATCCTCCAAGACACTCATCAGGTGTTTAATGGTGCGGGTCACCCCCCGCCAGAAGGGCTGTAGCCTGGGGCAGCTCCAGAAAATGTGGAGCATCGTGCCTTCCTCTCTGCCGCAGCGCCAGCACAGGCTAGAGGCCTGCGAGAATAGACAGTTCAGAGTCGAAGGGACTCTGTACCACCTGGTTAAGATTTTGTAACTTGTCTCCTGGATCTTGGTGGCAATGGAGGATTTGTGCGCAAAATGCAGTATTTTCTCCCTTTGGGAGTCTGCAAATTGGATGCCCATGTCTTCTTCCCACTTGAGGAGAAATGGGGGCACAAAGCCCTCCGGAGGTGCGGTAAGGGCAGAGTACATCAGGGATAGACTATGGTGGATAGGTTCACTCCGACAGCATATGTCCTCCAGGGCTGTAAGAGACCTAGTGCCGCCCTTGATTCAGCTCTGTTTGCGTAGAAAGGCACGTAGCTGGAGGTTGCGGAGAAAGTCCAGGGGGGGGGGGGGGACGTAGCCCCCTCCCCTGCAGTCAGGACGAGAGTCCCATCTGTGCGCAGAAAGTCCGCAACGTATAGCCGTCCACTATCCCGGAGGCGTTGGAAGGTAGGGTCGACGAGGCCCGGTTGGAATTCTGGATTACCCAGAATCAGGATCATGGGGGAAGGGGAGGGTGATAACAAGGTGCGCCGGAAGGCTTCCCTCACCACCGCCAGGGTACCTCCCAGGGTCGGGTGATCCGAGATAGACCTCGGGAGAGGGGAGGAGATCCATGGCCAACTTCTTGCCGTATTCGCGGAATCCTCCATCTCCAATGCCACCCAGTGCTTTTCCTCCGCATGGCAGAACCAGTCTACCAGCCTGGTCAGGTGCGTTGCCCTGTAGTAGGCTTTCATATCTGGAAGGCCCACGCCGCCCCGGCGCTTGGCCAGATGGAGCAGGGAAAGGCTGATGCGGGGCCGTCTGTGGGACCATATCAATTCCCGGAACATAGCGTCTAGTTGTTTGAAAAAGACAGACGGTAGGCGGATAGGGAGGGCCTGCATGACGTATAATACCTTTGGGAGAGAGGTCATCTTCAGAGCGCTACACCTGCCAAACCAGGTGAGTGTAAGGGAGTGCCAGCACAGTAACTCCGTTTTAAGACAAGCCAGAAGGGGGACGTAATTAGCAGCGTAGAGTGCTCCAACGTCTGAGGTGATATCCACCCCCAGGTAGTGTATAGACTGGCTTGCCCAGTGTAGGGGGTATTTCGGCCTGAGTCGACTAACCACATCCTGGTCTACAGTTATGTTAAGCACTGAGGACTTTATAGGTTTATTCGAAAGTTAGAGAGGGAGCCATATTCGTGCAGTAGCTGGAGGACCCTGGGGAGGGACGTGTGTGGGCTAGACAGAAAGAAGAGGAGGTCGTCCGCGAAGGCGGCTACCTTATGCGCGCCAGAGTGTCTAGAGTAACCCACCACTGTCGGGTCCGCCCTCACCCTGCATAGAAGAGGTTCCAGGGTTAGGATGAAGATCAGGGGGGACAGCGGACATCCCTGTCTGGTGCCATTTCGGATGTCAAAGAAGGCTGACCGAGTCTCATTTACCTTAACCGCCGCTGATGGTGTGGAGTATAAGAAGAGGATCCACCCAAGCATGGATGTTTGAAGGCCAATATGTTCTAGTGTGGCACGCAGGAAGGACCAGCTGACCCCGTCGAATGCCTTCTCCGCGTCGGTGGAAAGCAGAAGGAGAGGCTGTCCACTCGCCCGTGCCGCATGGATTAGATTCAGCACCCTAATAGTGTTGTCCCTTGCCTCCCGCAGGGGAACAAACCCAGCCTGGTCCCGGTGGATCAGACCCGAAATATGCGGTAGCAACCTTCTCGCCAAGACCTTAGCAAACACCTTCAGGTCGGTATTCAGAAGGGCGATCGGCCTGTAACTCCTACAACTCTGCGGGTCCTTCCCCTCCTTCGGGATGAGTGAGATGTGTGCTCTCAGGGAGTCCACGGGGAAGCGGTGGCCGTCTGCAAGGGCATTAAATGCCTTGACCATAGGCCCCGAGAGCGCCTCATAAAAGGCCTTATAGTATGAAGGGGTTAGGCCATCTGGGCCCAGGGCCTTTCTTGGCTTGGCCTATGCCAAGGCAGCCCCCACCTCCTCAGGCGTAATAGGCTGCTCGAGGCTTTCCCGGGCTGCGGGGTCCAGGGATGGCATCCCGGATGAAAGCAGGGTGACCCGAGGTAGGAACATCGCCTATGTTGTAGAGCCCTTTGAAAAAGGAATGGAACTCTCCCGCTATGTCGGAGGACACTGATAATTTCTGGCCCGCAGCAGTGAGTATGCTGGGGATGTATGTTCTAGTTTGTGGGCCCCGGAGTGCCCATGCCAGGAGGGTACCCGGTTTGTTTGAGAATTCGAACATTTCCCTCCGTGCCCAAGCCAATTTCTGCTTAGTCTGTTGGAACAGGAGCGTGTGAAGATCCTCCCGAACCCTCAGGAGGTCCTGAAGGGTGGCTCGAACCAAGTCCCGTTTATGGCGGTGCCCCATTTAATCAGTACCCAGCGTACCACCGTCTTGTGTGCCTCTCAGACTACCAAGGGGTTACTGACCGAGTCAGTGTTTAGGGAGAAGTACTCTCCAAGAGCTTTGAGGACATCCAAGCGAATGTCCTCGGATTGGAGGAGAGCCTCATTGAGTTTCCAATTCGTGGGGGACGTATCAATTGGTCGAACCGCAAGGTGAGGTGGATTGGGGCATGGTCTGAGAGCGATATAATACCGATGGAGGAGTCCACCACTCTCACGAGTTCTTGATGAGGAATCAGGAGGTAATCCAGCCTGGAATATGAATGGTGCACCCGAGAAAAGAAAGAGTAATCACGGTCTTGGGGGTGCTGAATCCGCCAGGGGTCGACCAGATGCAGGGAGTGGAGGTCAGATTTGATCCTTCGAAGGCAAGAGTAGGAGAGGTGGGTCGCACATCTTGAAACATCAAGCAGTGGTTCCATGGCGAAGTTCAAGTCACCCCCGAACAGCAGGAGACCATCCAAAAAGTCTAGGAGTTCGGGGAGGAGCTTGCGAAGAAACTGTGCATGGTCCTTGTTAGGAAAATACAAGTTGGCAAGGGTGACCCGGATCCCGGACATCCAACCACGGATAAAAAGATAACGGCCTAGGGAAACTATCTTTTGCGCTTCCAGCACCCAAGGGACTGAGCTAGCCACAAGAATGCTGACCCCCTTAGCTTTGGAGATGGAGGAGACGCTGTGATATACTGTGGGGTAGGCTCTATTCGTTAGCCTGGGTATGTGGTCACCTCTAAAGTGGGTTTCCTGAAGAAAGGCCACCTGCGTCCCTTCCTTTTTCAGGAACGATAGGAGCTGAGACCACTTTTCTGGCGTATTGAGCCCTCGGATGTTAAGGGGGGAGAACTTGAGGAGACCCATGAGCGCGGTGTTATAGTACGGAGAACCGTCAGATGCAGCCAGAAGACCAGGTGAAGCGGAGGCGCCCCCAGACACGGGGCACACACAGGGAAATGAAGATGGGGGGGAGAAAACAAGAAGAGAGTAGCCCCAAGGAAGTGTGGGGGGGGGGGGCAAAGAGTCCTCAGAAAGCCTTACAGGAAAGAGAAGAGAGAGATAGAAAGAGTAGAAGGGAGAAACAGAGTAGTGGAGCAACAGAGACTGGCGAGGGAAGGGAGAGTGGGCCAAGAGAAAAAAAAAGGGAGGGGGGAAAAGTCTAAAGCAAAGGCTAACTGCCTTGTTAAACAGGTACCGCCCGTGGGCGTATATCACGGTCCTAGCCCTAATGGGGGGGTGGGGGGGAGGCAAGCCACGCCGCCCCTCACAATAGACTGGAAGTCGCGAACCGACAGAGAAACAAAAAGGGATCGGAGATGCATGAGAGTAGAGACCATTGAGACCCCTGTTCTACGTCTGGAGGAGCTGAGCCAAAAAAGAAAGGGGAGAGTATACCAACGAGAAGGAGAAAATGAATATATAACATCACACATAAGATATTGGGATTGGCAGCTCAAAATTAGCCATGAGCACTAAATTCTAACATTCTGAGACCCGGAAAACTTAAGGTGGAACAGACCTCCCTATAAACAAACTATCAAATTGAATAGGTCATGTAATATAGTACATACATTTCCAAAGCCTATCTATCTGTGGGGACATGGAGGGGGGGAGAGAGGAGGAGAAACCCAGGTCTCCCGGCCACCCGCCACAGCGTCCCAGGAGGGTGGCCACCTCGAGGAGGCAGCCACATAGCCCACCTGGCCTGCAGCAGGCCGCCAAGCGACACCCCCCACAACGAAGGGGGAAGGGGCCCCCTCTCCCATCCGCTCCAGGGCCCCCCCAGACAGCATCAGATCCAGGCCTTTTTTAAAGCAATCAACCGTGCTGGCCAAAACCACCTCTGGAGGGAGTCTATTCCACATTTTCACAGCTCTTACTGTGAAGAAACCTTTCCGTATTTGTAGATGAAATCTTTTTTCCTCTAGACTTTGTGATGACCTTAAAGTAAATAACTCAACTCCAAGTTCACTATATGGACCACGTATATATTTGTACATGTTGATCATATCCCCTCTTAATCTCCTCTTCTCAAGAGAGAATAAATTCAGATCCTCTAATCTTTCCTCATAGCTGAGCTCCTCCATGCCTCATTTTAGTTTCGTTGCCCTTCTCTGCACTTTCTCCAGTTCCCAGATATCCTTTTTGAGAACTGGTGCCCAAAACTGAACTGCATATTCCAGATGAGGTCTTACAAATGATTTGTACAGGGGCAAAATAATGTCTCTATCTCTGGAGTCCATACCTCTCTTAATACAAGAAAGGATTTTGCTTGCTTTGGAAACTGCAGCTTGGCATTGCATGGCATTATTAAGCTTATGATCTACTAAAACCCCCAGATCCTTCTCCAGTATGGATTCCCCCAGTCGTACTCCCCCTAGTATGTACGATTCATGCATATTCTTAGCCCCCAAGTGCATAACTTTACATTTAGCAACATTAAACCTCATTTGCCACATAGTCGCCCAATTCGACAGTGCATTGAGGTCTGCTTGTAAGTTGGAGACCTCCTGCAATGACGTTATTCCACTGCATAGCTTGGTGTCATCTGCAAACACTGAAATGGTACTTTTAATCCCAGACCCTATATCATTTATAAATAAATAATAATACTTATATATAAATAAATATACTTGCCTGCTCTGTGCAACAGAGTGGCCCCAATCATCCTCTTTTGGAGTCCCCCACTGACACTCTTGGCTCCTCTTCTTCTTGGTGTGCTATCATAGGAAGCATTTTCCTATTGTGACACACATGTGTGCTCAATCCTGAGCTGTGCTGGCTGTGTCCATCACAGAATTTAAATGACAGCAGCATGGGCCAATGTCTCTTGCTGCCTCATCAAAGCCCAAAGCCTGTGAAAGCAAACAGAGTTGCTACAGATCCATGCATGAATGGATCAAGTCAGGTAAGTGGGGGGGGGGGGCATTCTATTGTCTAAACATATTTTACCCTAACAGAAACATGGCAACATTTGAATCTGTAGCAGCGCTGTATACAAGTCCACACAGTTCAGTTAATAATGTGATCCTCAAGGTTAGAAGTCTGTATATTGAACAGTGCACCTTCCACCACCACACGAGCACCACGTGGAGAAATGACGGTCCCCCTCTGGGGTACACACTTACCAGATGTAGGTAAGTAGTGGGCTTCAAACCACAGAACCTTTGTATAAGTTCTGGATAATTTATAAGGTATTAGACTTCATACGAACGGCTCGCTCCTCCAAAAGGATCGCTCTAACCACATCTCCTCATTCATATGACGTAAATAAGAGAAATAGAGCATACATAGCGTAAAACCGTTATGCTTTATTTTGCCCCACAGGCTAACACCCTTTAGAAATACACTCACAATTTTAATTAATATATCACACAATGTAAACATAAGAATCACCGCTTCCAGGAGTGAGCGTCCACGTATGACACAGGGAAACCAGCACGCCCTCTGTTGAAGTCGGAAGTGACGAAACGTGTCAGTGCGGGGCCTAGCGACGTATGCTTACTGGATGGTCACCTGCTGGCTGGGGTGGAGGAGACATGCGGCTGATCGGGCTGGTTTCCCTGTGTCATACGTGGACGCTCACTCCTGGAAGTAGTGATTCTTATGTTTACATTGTGTGATATATTAACTAAAATTGTGAGTGTATTTCTAAAGGGTGTTAGCCTGTGGGGCAAAATAAAGCATAACGGTTTTACGCTATGTATGCTCTATTTCTCTTATTTACATCATATGAATGAGGAGGTTAGAGCGATCCTTTTGGAGGAGCGAGCCGTTCGTATGAAGTCTAATACCTTATAAATTATCTAGAACTTATACAAAGGTTCTGTGGTTTGAAGCCCACCACTTACCTACATCTGGTATGTGTGTACCCCAGAGGGGGACCGTCATTTCTCCACGTGGTGCTCGTGTGGTGGTGGAAGGTGCACTGTTCAATATACAGACTTCTAACCTTGAGGATCACATTATGAACTGAACGGTGTGGACTTGTATACAGCGCTGCTACAGATTCAAATGTTACCGTGTTTCTTTTTGTTTGTCATTTCATTTCTATCCAGCAGCTGCTATTTAATATTTTAATATTTTTTTTTTTGGACGGTGCACATCTCAGCGCTGAGCAGAGATCTTGTTAAGGGGCGCTTTTTCCATTTTAATCTCTGGTGTTTTTTATATTTTACCCTAAGACTGCATTCACACATGAGCATGTCGTTTTCAGGCAGAAAGTCGCGAGATTTTGCAGTGATTTTTACAGCGATTTTGTACAGGTCAAAAGGTCACGGATGTAAAAAGCAGAAAAACGCCCAAATCTGCCCGAAAAAATAACTCCAGAACTTGTATGAGCTTCAGGCATTTGGCTTCAGGCATTTTGGAGTGGAGATGTGAACCATCTGTATAGAGAATCATTGATTTTTTCTCCTCCAGTGTTTTGTAGCATTCAAGCTACAAATCTCTTGGTCTCTAGGTGTGAATGGGTCCTAAAGCTCAGTTCACACTGGTGCAATGCGGTAAACCCTGCGAATCCAGTGCGGGTTCCTGCATCGCACCTGAATCGCTGGCTGTTCACACTGCCCTCTGCGAACCGCTGTGGGTGTCAACACAAAGTTAGGCTAGGTTCACACTTGTGCAATGACAGACATCGCATGTATTTCACTGCAGTGCAGATCACGTGTGAGGTCTGTGCGATGCAAATTCAGCCATACAGACTGTATGGCTGAAATTGCATTGCATGCGCACCAAAATGGTGCAGGACCTTGTTTTTTTTCTGCACTGGAATCGGATCGCATGTGTGTTCACACCTATGCGATCCGATTCCTGCACCTTTTGATAGTTCGCACTGCGATCTGAAAACCGATCTGGGGGCATCATTAACTTTACATTGACATTTGCAGCAGTTCGCAGAGGTCAGTGTGAACTGCCAGCGAGTGACATGCGATGCGGGTATCCACACTGAGATCGCACTGGTTCCTGCATATGTCTGAACTGAGCTTTAATGACAACCCCAGATCGGTTCACAGATCGCAGTGCGAACTGTGAATTCAGACAGGAATCGGATCGCATGCGGTCCGATTCTGGGGCGGACATAAAAAAGGGTCCTACACAACATTGGTCTGAATGCACTGAATTCACATCGCATGTGATCTGCACAGCAATGCAGTGCGAATCACATGCGATGTCTGGCATTGCACCAGTGTGGACCGCCCCTAAAGGGAAAATACAGCCGAAGCTCGTTTGGCTGTACTTTTCCTGTGGATCACAGGAGCGCAGTTTGTTCTGCACTCCCGTGACCTGTTTTCAGCAGGTAACAGGCTGAAGCCTGCTGTCAGCTGATGTGACAGAGCTGGTCCAGGCTCGGGCAAGATCGTGACAATGAAGTTGTGATGCTTTTGTCCTCTCCACAGTAGGGTTGCCACCTCATCCCTTTAAAACCGAACAATTATTAAAATTACACAGGTTCTGTAGCTGATTAAGGTGGTAATTAAACTCACTTGGTGCCTTATCTGCATTAAATTAGCCCCAGAACCTGTGTAATTCATATGTGTTCAGGTTTAAAGGGATGAGGTGGCGGTTGAGCGGTGCTCAGGGAGCTGCGAGAACTTAAGTAAGACCTCAATAGATGAACAAATAAATAAATAAATAACCCATACATCTCTTTTAATGCAAAAAATGCACATAAAGGCAAAAAAAAGTTCTTAGGCTTTAGAACCACTTTAATTTGCAGGAATTTCCTCCCACTCCTTGTTTTACCTATGGGATAGGAAGTGAAGGTAAATCTCCTCAATAGGATACAGATAGTGGAAAAAGAAAACTTACAGGGGTTATAACCCTCTCTTACCTCTATCCAAAACTCTACTCTAAGATTTATACTTTTTTAGTGGTGCGCTAACTTTAATATTGTATTTCTCACTTTGATACATAAACTGTTGCTTTTGAATTTTCCCTTGAAAAGCACAATTGCAAATACACACACGTGCAGCACCATTTTATTTTATTTTATTACATTGCTTTCTATGCGCCCCGTTCATATCACAACACTGCCGTGATGTGCATTGCAGATAAATGTAGCATATTTGTATCTTTCTGCACCACCCTCCATAGCACAACACTGCAAGGCAATGCACTGTGCTTTGTGACATGAACAACACTTCAAATAAAGTTGAAAAAACTAAAACATGCCTCACACAGCTCTCTGCACTGTAAACTGCTGTATTTTACCATTCGAGACAGTTTGGTCATTGCCTTAATACATTATAAACTCACACAACAAGCACACACACTTACTTACATTTACCTGAGCTCTCTCACAATGCTGGCTCTGTGTCTGGCCCTCCTGACTGAGCTCTTCCTCCCCTCACAGGTCCCCTTTAGCTCCTCGCAGGAGCTGTCCCTGCTACTGCCTGCACTGGGCTGTCTGTGTCACTGCCTGTGAGGAAAATATGTGGTCACAGAACTACAGCATATGGGCCACAAGGGCAAGAAAACCATGTCATCCCTTCCTTTTCACCACAGGGTACCCCTCTGCCCTGGACCACACAGCTACCACTGATCAATACATGGCTGGGTTCACACTAAAGAGAACTGGATGTGCATAGATGCCAACATTGTAAGAAAATGAATAGGGACACATTTTTACCAGTAGGCGGGGTTGTATTATAATTAGGGGGCAGGGGCATCCATTTGTAGGTGTGTCAAGAAAAAGGGGAGTAAAGCGGCGTGCAAAGTGCTCCGCTGCGAAAATGGGTGTGGTTTATGCTAAACCATGGGCGTGGCCTGAAGGGGTGTGGCTCAATGGGGTGCGGTTCGAGTCTGAGATGAACGACGGATGGAGGGAGAAAGAAAGAAATAGGGAGGGAAGGAGAGAGAAGGAAGAAAAGAGAGGGATGGAGGGATAGCAGGCCCAGATACTACAAGACAATACAATATGCATATTCCAGAAAGTATAACAATCAGCAGATAAAGATATTCTAAACACCTGGTGTTGGCACTTCAATTATCCCGGCACCATGGTTGTTATGGTGCCAGGATGATTGAAGCGCATTATTTATATTATTATATTGTAATATAAAATGAAATAGTCCAACTCCCCATAATACAGAATTAGTAGGAGCCCCGAGTGTGTCACTTGCCACGTCGCCTGCCAGAAGATGCAGCTTGTCGCCTGCCAGAAGATGCAGCTTGTCATTTGCCACATCGCCTGCCAGAAGATGCAGCTTATCACTTGCCACGTCGCCTGCCTCCAGATGCAGCTTGTCACTTGCCACGTCGCCTGCCTCCAGATGCAGCTTGTCACTTGCCACGTCGCCTGCCTCCAGATGCAGCTTGTCACTTGCCACGTCGCCTGCCAGAAGATGCAGCTTGTCACTTGCCACATCGCCTGCCAGAAGATGCAGCTTGTCACTTGCCACGTCGCCTGCCACCAGATGCAGCTTGTCACTTGCCACGTCACCTGCCACCAGATGCAGCTTGTCACTTGCCACGTCGCCTGCCAGAAGATGCAGCTTGTCACTTGTCTTGTCACCTGCCACCAGAGGCAGCTTGTCACTTGCCACGTCGCCTGCCAGAAGATGCTGCTTGTCACTTGCCACATCGCCTGCCAGAATATGCAGCTTATCACTTGCTATGTCGCCTACCAGAAGATGCAGCTTGTCACTTGCCACGTCACCTGGCAAAAGATGCAGCTTGTCACTTGCCACGTCGCCTGGCAAAAGATGCAGCTTGTCACTTGCCATGTCGCCTGCCAGAAGATGTAGCTTGCCACTTGCCACGTCGCCTGCCAGAAGATAGAGCTTGTCACTTGCCACGTCGCCTGCCACCAGATGCAGCTTGTCAGTTGCCATGTCACCTGACAGAAGATGCAGGTGGTCACCTGTCACTAGATGCAGTTTTTGTCACTTTGTCACCATAGATGCAGCTAGTCCATGCTTCTCTGTCTTGGTGATTTGCAGTGGTTTCCTTGGGGGGGGGGTGGTCCCTGTGTCCCCGGGGGGAGGGGGGTAGAGGTCCCTGTGTCCCTAGGTGGGTGGTGGTCCCTGTGTCCCCAGGGGGGGTGGAGGCCCCTGTGTCCCCAGGGGGGGTGGAGGTCCCTGTGTCCCCAGGGGGTGGTGGTCCCTCTGTCCCCAGGGGGGTGGTGGTCCCTGTGTCCCCAGAGGGGGTGGATGCCCCTGTGTCCCCGGGGGGATGGTGGTCCCTTTGTCCCCGGGGGGGGATGGTGGTCCTTTTGTCCCCGGGGATGGATGTCCCTATGTCCCCAGGGGGGGTTGGAGCTCCCTATGTCCCCAGGGGGGGTGGTGGTCCCTTTGTCCCCGGGGGGTGGTGGTCCCTTTGTCCCCCAGGGGGATCTGGTGTCTCACTCTGACCTGTACAGTACATCAGTGGCCGCTAGCACTTAGAAAGTCTCCACCGCCATTATGAAGAAGATCAGAGCATGTGCAGCAAGGAAGAAATAAGAAGCGGAGCCTGAGCGGCTGCCAATGGGGCAGCTGCTTTCAATGCCGCCCGGGTTCTGCCTCTTATTTCTTCCTTGCTGCAAGAACGCTGGTCTTCTCCATAATGGCGGTGGAGACCTGCTAAGTGCCGGCGGCCGCAGACCTCTAGCGGCCAGCGATGAAAAATAGGGATAAAACAAATTTCTCGGGACATTTCCCGGGAATCATTAGGCCGGGAAAAAGGTCTGAATCCCGGGAATGTCCCGGGAAAATAGAGACTGTTGGCAAGTATGGATGTGGGTTTCCTCGCATCCAATTCGCATGACAGGAGACTGTGACCGTCTCTCAATGGAGCCGGTTCACAAATCTCTGGGGTGGCTGCGGAGCACATAGCAGAAGGGTCCTGTGCATCCTTTGCTCCCTTTTATAGGTCCAAATTCAGGCAAAAATTGGGACCCAATTCAAACCTGAAACGGTGAACGGAGACACACCAGACCCCCTGCTGTGCGCTGCACATAGTGTGAACCCAGCCTGAAGGAGTTCTATGGTCACAGCATACACTATAATTTTAAAACATCAGCATTGTAATAACAATGCAAACATTAGTTATATTTGACAATCCAATAGAATTTTACTTGGAAAATCTGCTTTCATGTGATGTGTGTGCTGCCTGTCTGCTGGCCATCTCTTTCCACAACTTCCTGGATCCCCTGCATGATTTGCAGCTTCTTCTCTGCTGTATACTTTTCATTTCTAAGACCTCGTTCACACAGGGCATAGTATACCACTCGCCTGTGCAGGGCCTTGTTTACCTTCACAGAGATGCAGCCAGTCCCATTGATGTGAGTTGGGACACAGCGGCTGTGTTCCAATATGACATTGAAGTGGGTGCGGATGCATGTCCAGGAACACAGACAGGGTGATTTCAGGGACACACACCTACACCCACACACGTCATATTGGGACACATCGTCAATGTCCATGCAGCCTCTATGTTCCAGTTGCATACTTGCCAACACTCCCGAATTTCCCGGGATAAACCTTTTTCCCAGTCTAACCGATTCCCCGGAAATTTGGTTTTCCCAGATTGCTCTAGATTCCGCTAGAGGTCCGCGGACATCGCTGATTCCGTCGCCATTCTACTGGAGACCAGCGGTGAGAAACAACCAAGAGGCGGAGCCTGGTGGCCAAATAAATCAGGCACACCACAGGACACCATTATAAGGAGGTACGCTGCTGGGGACACCCTGATATAAGGAGACACGCTGCTGGGGACACCCTGATATAAGGAGACACACTGCTGGGGACACCCTGATATAAGGAGACACGCTGCTGGGGACACCCTGATATAAGGAGACACACTGCTGGGGACACCCTGATGTAAGGAGGCACACTGCTGGGGACACCCTGATGTAAGGAGGCAAACTGCTGGGGACACCCTGATGTAAGGAGGCATGGTGCTGGGGACACCCAGATGTAAGGAGGAACTCCGCTGTGGACACCCTGATATAAGGAGACACCCTGATATAAAGAGGCACTCCGCTGGGGACACCCTGATGTAAGGAGGCACTCCGCTGGGGACACCCTGATGTAAGGAGGTACGGTGCTGGAGACAAACTGATGTAAGGAGGCACTCCACTGGGGACGTCCTGATATAAGGAGACACCCTGATATAAAGAGGCACTCCGCTGGGGACGCCTTGATATAAGGAGACACCCTGATATAAAGAGGCACTCCGCTGGGGACACCCTGATGTAAGGAGGCACTCCGCTGGGGACACCCTGATGTAAGGAGGCATGGTGCTGGGGACAAACTGATGTAAGGAGGCACTCCGCTGTGGACACCCTGATATAAGGAGACACCCTGATATAAAGAGGCACGCTGCTCACAATCCTGAAACTAAAAGGTGGCCTGGGTCTCCCAGACATCCAAAAATACCATCAAGCATGTTTGTTAGCCAGGATAGTTGACTGGAATGTGCATGCTCACACCAAAGCATGGATCCGGCTCTAACAAAATATATCTCCGATACCCATTCACCAACTCCCATGGATTGCATCTAAACACACACCCCTCACATGCAAGTCTCACCCACTTATTGGCGTAACCCTCACAACTTTCCAAAACGCTTGTCGCAAAAACAACTTATCATCCATCACAGGACCCATGACACCTCTATGCTGTAACCCAGACTTCCCGACAGGTATGGGGACATCTTTTCTCTCCAACATTAGGCCGCAACCAAACATTAGAGCAGAACAATTCATCGAAAAAGGCACTACCAGTTCGCACTCGAAGCTCACCTCCCACTTGGCGGGGCGAAAGCTCCCAATATGGACCTACTTCCAGATCTGACACTTTCTGGAAAATCTGAAACCCTGCCCCGACTGGTCCCGACAAATAACTCCATTTGAGGCTATATGCCTGAAAACAGATCCTCAGAAACACCTAATCTCAGACATATACACTCTACTTTTTGCAAATCACAACTCCAAAGATTCTTGGGCAAGTCGGAAATGGGAATCAGAATTATCCATAGACCTCTCAAATCAAGAATGGGAATCCATCCTTACGCACATACATAAAAGTATGATCAACACACATACACAAGAAAATGCATACAAAATACAGGGAGTGCAGAATTATTAGGCAAGTTGTATTTTTGAGGAATAATTGTATTATTGAACAACAACCATGTTCTCAATGATTCCAAAAACTCATTAATATCAAAGCTACAGTCTTTACATATAAACACTTAAAACTCTACAATATAAACAAAGTGACGACTTTTATTTATTAACTTTACCCATATATAAACAAAAAACAATTCAACGGATTATTAATACGTGTCATTATCAGTGGACGTGTGTGTCTATAGGAGGATTTTATCGATGTTGATTTTTGTTTGATTTTTGATGAAGGTTTTTATAAGTCGAAACTATAATTACTCAAAAACCTTAGTAACTCTTGTACCAACAACAAGTTATTATGTTAATAAGGAGTTTTTATGTTGAACGGATTATTAAGACGTGAGGGACATAAAACATACGTAAAAGAACACATACACACAACTAGTATGAAAATACAT
>BLSH010328943.1:542097-563804 GCA_018402905.1 Glandirana rugosa
CTTCGGTCCTAGAGACGATGACTTCTGTAGTGTCGGAGGGTACGTTCATGGTAACGTCTGGATGTTGCGTGTCAGGTTTACGAACAAAGGTTTAGTCTATTTGGACTGTGCGTTGTAGGTCTGCAATGGTACTTGCATGGGAGGCTGTGATGTCTTCAGTAGCAGAGATCCTGGCTTCAGACTCCGACAACCTGCCCCTGATTTTGTCCAGGTCACTTCTTATAAGCGTACATTCCTCTGCCAAATGATCAATTCTGGCCAGCATAGCCGAGCTGCTCTGTTCAATAGCAGCAAGGATAGCCGTGGTGCCGTCTTGAGACGGAGCAGGAGAGGCCGACCCCCCCAGGGAGGATACAGGATCCATGGATAGTTCTGATAGTAAAGCCTGCAATCTGTTCACCAACGGGGCTTTAGGAAGTGTCACTGGGGGTGACGAAGTGTGTGCAGGAGTGCAGGATTTCTTTGCTTTGCCTTTGGATCCCATGAGGCAAGAACTCCCAGGAGAAACAAGCCAGGAACACTGGAGGGGGGGGTGCGCCTGAAACAGCCAGAGGATTAGTAGGAAAAGTTCTCAAAGAGGTATAGCTGAAGCTGCTCACACTATGCTGGGACAGGGGGGTCAGCACCTGAGAGATGTAAGTGGCAAACCAAATACTTCATCACCCACAGCTGAGAGAAATGTTTGCTCCAGAGGGACACTGTCCCAAGTTTTCAGGCTTCTTGGCTGTAAAGGGAGCATGCACTCTGCAGTGAATATGGCCGCTGTGTCAGCCTCCTCCACCCCCCTCCAGCAGTACTTTTTCAATCAGCGACCCCACACTCTCCCCCACTCCACACTTCTATTACTCCAGGGGTCCCCCAGAGGCACCACTGCTTCTCCAGAAGGCTATGGGAGCGGGCATAGGAATCCGCCGGATCGCGCCGCTCCGGCCGTCCGGAAATCGAGGCCGCGGCTTCAGTGTCCCAAGTAGGCCGCAATTCAAAAAAGTCCGTCCGGACTCAAAATACCCCCCCAGGCTAGGGCAGCAGGGTCAGTAGAAGGGGACCTAGTAGGATGGAGTCTCACCGGCACTCTGGAGCAGAGGATGGTAAAGGATTTTGAAGGATTCTCACGGAGCTCTTAGAGAAAACGTCCGCCGCCGCTCACATCCGGTCACGCCCCCAAGGTGACCAGATTTTTAAAGTGAAATCCGGGGACATCGTTTATTTTTACTAGTAATGGCGGCAATCAGTGACTTATAGTGGGACTGCGATATTGCGGCGGACAAATCGGACACTAAGTGACTGTTTGTGGGAACCAGTGACACTAATAAAGTGATCAGTGCTAAAAATATACAATGTCACTGTACTAATGACACTGGCTGGGAAAGGGTTAACATCTAGGGCAATCAAAGGGTTAAATGTGTGCCTAACCAGTGTTTTCTCACTGTGGGGGAGGTTTATTTTACTATGGGAAGGCATAGATCCCTGTCCCAGCAGCCATGATAGAATGCCTGCTGCCTGTGAGTTATGATACCATCCATTGTGCCAGAGAGTCAAACACAGTGCAATGTAGTCTATTCACAGACACCCGCAAAGCACACCGGTGTTGAAGCCTTGAAGGCACTGGCAGTCTCACGATCGGATCCGCTTCCCCTCTGTGCCTGCTGCTGGACGCTATGAGCTGAGCTCAGCTGCCTCTCTCTGCCCGTCACCACCACTGCCCGCCTCACAGCCTCTATTCGGGCCCCGGCTACTACTGGGTGGGGAGCAGAAATGAGCAGAGGAAGATTACTCCGGTGGGGAAATGAAGGAGATAGGTAGACAGGCAGGCAGCTGGCCGGGACTTGAACCCAGGCAGAAGAACATGCGAGCAGGAATTACACCCCTCCCCCCCCCAAGCTAGTGGGAGCAGCAGACTGGGGGTGTGTAATTCAGAATTTTTTATACATTTTGACTGTCTTTGAAATGGCTTGGGCCCCTGTTCAAATCCAATCAGGGGACAAAACCGGGGACAGATTTGGCCTGGGGACAGTGTCCTCAATCTGGAGACTGTCCCCTGAAGCCGGGGATGTCTGGTCACCCTATGCTAGAGTGATGTGTATAGGTTTTTGGTAGAGTAGGAAAATTTAGGCAGACCTAGCTGGTAGCTAGGCCTGTTTGTTTTGATCTGGGCTGGGAGTGGCTCAGGGTAGAGCTGGTGACTCACAGGCAGCATCACTGGGAGCAGTAGCCACGTGTAGGATAGATAGCATCAAGTAATACCATATTTTTGCTATACCATAGGGGCCCGCGGCCCCTGCCTGCAAAGGGAAATTGCAAGGCCTGGCTAAGCAAGTGTCAGGCCTAAATCTCAGTGCTAGCTGGTCCTGGAAGTACAAACAAGTGATATGCTGGAGGTGTTGAACAGGAATAGTCTGCAAACAAGTGTTCTGATTGAGTGAAAACTAGAGTGTATATACAGGGAGTGTATATAGTTGGTCCCATGTAAATATTCTCCAATCAAGTGGGCATCCCATATCCCCTTACCCCATCCAAGTTAATTCCCCTCAATAAAAATACAAAACAAAGTGAATTGACTGTTTTCTGTCTTAGAGTGACTGGAAATCGTGTGTCTGGCTGGGCAGGGTGACAGATTGACTACAACACTCAGCAGCCCCTACAGGGGTACAGCTACATATAGGACTGTCTGCACAGAGATGCATGGAACAACTATGCATTATTTTGTGGGTAAAAATGACACCACATAGGAATGTAGGTGTGGTGCAGCGTGATGTGGTGGCAAAAATTCACAGTCAGGTGCAATTGACATAATGCAGCAACAGCTCACAACAAACCCAGTGGGAAGGTTGCCCAGGTGGGTGCACTCGCGGTTTCCAGTATTCTGAAGAGCGCAGGTATCAGCTGGACTGACAATGTCTGTTAAGTGAGTAGAATGTGGCCTGGCCGTCTCATGCCCAAGTGGGCTGAAGCACGGAGGAGTTGCGACCCTACGCTTTCCTTCGTCATCAGGAACCTTTCCCTTTAAACTAGTACTGTACCAAACAGATGGGGTACCTTTCCCTGAACTACCCACTTGCGTAAAACACACCAAACCTGGGAGCCAGGGCCTTAAACAGGCTCTGCCTGATCCAAGATGGCTGCCAGAGTCACATGAGGTGGCAGCATCCAAACAGATAGCTTCCCCAATGACCCAGGAAACTATAGAGGAACCATATTCCTCTTGACTTCCTCTTCAGCTGCAAGGATGCTATGGGTGAGCACCATCTGCAGTGGAGAAAGTAGACTACAGTATAGTATTGGCCTGTGTGAACAAGCTATAAGGTCTACATATCCCATGGTACCTTGCTGCCTGAAAGCAGTGATTCCTGTACTGACTCTGTCTCCTGAAACACCTCCTATTGGCACCTCTGCAGTTCAAAAGGCAGGCTCTGTGAAATGTATGACACAGCAGTACCCACTCACAATTAGAGATGAGCTTGGGCATCCTCCAAACTCATCTCTAGCCAAACTTCAAACTTGCACACTTTTTAAACAATTTTTTGCCTTGGGTAAGAGATGGAAGGATTAAAAACTCTGCTAGTTTATGTTTTGCTGTCTGTGTCCCATTGGAGAAATGTCCATTCACTCCCTGTCCCAGAAACGTGACAGGAAGCTAGACGATAGCTCCTAAAGTAGTTGTTCTTAACCACTTGCCGACCGGCGTCTGACGGCGCAAAGTGGTTGGATATTGCAATATATGACGGCGGCTGCGAGATACCGCACTGTGAGCGCGCGTGCGCCACCGGAGGCGCGCTCACTGTGTTCCGGGGGGCCAGGGAGCGGGTAGGGCGGACCCGAAGTCCGCAGGCTACCCGCGATGGCTCCCCCTCAGTGAGAGAACGGAGGTCCGTGTATGTAAACACGGATCTCTCTTCTGACAGAGGGGGAAGGGCGGTGATCACAGGGTTCCTGTATATGGAAGCCGTGACCACTCCCTTCCCCCTGCCAGCCCACACACAGTTAGAACACTCACAGGGAACACAGATAACCTTTAGAGCGCCCCCTGCAGGTTAACCCCTTCCCTGCCAATGGCATTTACACAGTAATCAGTGCATTTTTATAGCACTGATCGCTGTATAAATGCCAATGGTCCCAAAAAAGTGTCAAAATGGTCCGACATGTCCGCAGCAATATCGCAGTACCGCTAAAAATCGCAGATCGCTGCCATTACTAGTAAAAACTAAAAAAATAAAAACCCCAAAATGAATTCTCATCATCCGTAAATGCGTCAACTTTTGCACAAACCAATCAATAAACGCTGATTACAATTTTGAGGAAGAATAACAATTGGCCAAAAAATGTTTTTTTTATATTTTTTTTTTGGATTTGTATTTTAGCAAAAGGTAAGAAATTTGTTTTTTTTTTTGCAAAATTGTCTCTCTTCTTTTGTTTATAGCGGTGATCAGAAATGACGCAAAGGGGATCAAATACCACCAAAACAAAGCTCTATTTGTGGGAAAAAAAAGGACACAAATTTTGTTTGGGTACAACATCGCACGACCGCACAACTGTGAAAAGCGACGCAGTGCCGAATCGCATACCGAATACCGAAGTGTTCTGGTCCTAAAGTGTGAAATCCTTCCGGGGCTGAAGTGGTTAAAGTGATACTAAAGTCTTGTTTTTTTGTTTGTTTAAAAATAACAAAAATGTTATACTTACCTGCTCTGTGCAGTGGTTTTGCACAGAGCAGCCCAGATCCTCCTCTTCTCAGGTCCCTCTTCAAGCTGCTTGCTAGGGGGCTTCTCGGGTCCCTCTTCAAGCTGCTTGCTATGGGGGGCACCCGAGCCGAGCCGCAGATCCATTCAGACACGGAGCCACAGCCCCCTCTCTCTCCTCATTGGCTTACTGACTTTGACAACAGCGACAGCCAATAGCACTTTGCTGCTGTCTCAGCCAATGAGGAGGGGAGTACCGAATAGCCAAGTCTCTCATGCAACATCGCTGGATTGAGATGGGGCTAAGTATTAGGAGGAGGAGGGCTGCTGCACACAGAAGGCTTTTTATCTTAATGCATAGAATGTATTAAGATAAAAAAACCTTCTGCCTTTACAACCACTTTAACCTTTTTTTTAGTCAAGGCACCCTTTAAAAGTATGCACAATCTCAAGGCACCCCAATCTAAAATGTAGAAAGTTAAAAATTAAACGAATAGTTTTCCATATCACAGCAACATCCACACATGAGGGCCACCCAACATCAGAGGTGATTTTTTCCTCCACCTTTGCAAACTGGTACTGACTAGTATTCTTCTGTTTCTCTTCACCCTAATTTTTTCTCCTTTGTCTGCTAACGTGACCCCAGTACTGAGGGGCAAACTAGAATGCTGTGCAGGTGCCTGATGTCCCACTTATGAGGTGATGACACAATAATTGATTGTTAGGATGCCAGTGGCGGGCCTGGACGGTGCCCAAGGTGGAAATCATGCACAACAAAAACCTGTGGCTTTTTACAACAAAAAAGCAGACTTAATCTATGCGCTGCCTTGTTGACAATTTTTGGACCATATGTGCAATTTTCAGGCATTTTGCCATTGCACCCCTGAAGAACACAGAAAGCACCCCAGTTGATAAATGCTGTCCTAAAGTAAGGGGAATTGCCCTCTTAGACAGTTTTCCTGGAACAGGTGTCCGCATTGAAAAATTTCCACTCACTTCTTGTTCTGGGAGCCAGCTGTCACTTTCTTTCTAACTGGTCCCCACTGTTTCAACTTGTGACAACCACTTTAACCTACAGGTAAGCCTATGATAAGGCTCACCTGTAGGTGCCCTGCATATCTCCCAAACCTACACGGTTCAGGAGATATGCAGTGTTGAAGCTGTGCCGACGTCATGTAGGCACATGCGCGGTGAAGGAACGGCCTGCGTGCCGTTCCTCCACTGCGACCGTGCCGTGACTGGCGGCTCCAGTGATGTCATGCGACTCCGGCCAGTCACAGCACCGGAGTTGCGGCCCCAGAAGGAAGAGGGGCAGAAGATGGACGCTGCCAGGACAGGGGACAGCACTGGACATCGCCGGCTTCGTTTGCAGGTAAGTGGCACATAATGGGCTACTATGCGATGCATAGTAGCCCATTATGTTTCTACTTTACAAGGGAACATAGAGGAAGTAAAACCCATCTGGGTTTAAATCCTCTTTAAGGAGGAGCTCCAGTCTCCTGTGTAAAAATGTAAAGTAAGCAGCTACAAAAACTGTAGCTGCTGTTCTTCAATGAACGGTCACTCACCTGTCCCACGATCCAGCGTTGTGCTCGGCCCAGCCCTTTTCAACAAGTGTTCTCTCTCCATCTTTACTATGGGCATCCAGCTGTGACAGCTTGTGGCTTTGCACTGTGAATGGTCCCGCAGTCTTCTGGGACCTGTCACGTGTCCCAAAAGACTGCGGGAGGGAGGGGAAGGAGAATTTCTGCTTTAGATCACCTAGGCAGCTGGAGCAGAAGTGGGAGCAGGTGCCTGTCAAATTTGGTGGCACAGTGGTGTAGTGGATAACACTTTCGCCTGGCAGCAAAAGGGTCGCTAGTTTGAATCCCAACCACGACACTACCTGCCTGGAATTTGCATGTTCTCCCTGTGCCTGTGTGAGTTTCCACCGGGTACTCCGGTTTCCTCCCAAAGACCATGCTGGTAGGTAAATTAGATCCCGTCTAAATTGGCCCTAGTATGTGTATGAATGTGAGTTAGGGACCTTAGATTATAAGGGTAGGGACTGATGTGAATGCATAATATATATGTAAAGCGTTGCGTAAATTGACAGCGCTATATAAGTACCTGAAATAAATAAATAAACTGTTCAGGTTTTCAGGTTAAAAACCCAGAGGGTTTACAACCCCTTTAACTGGTTCCCGACCACGTGTCGCATATTTACTGTGGCAGTGTGGCTTTATCCCGCGAATCGCTGCCACTAGATTAGTGTTCTAAAAAAACGCGGCGTTAGCGGGATCAGCCCAGATACCTGCTAGCACCTGCGTTTAGCGACTCCACCCAGCCCAGCCCACCCAAGTGCAGGATTAATAGATCACTGACACTTACCAAACACAGAACACATATCTGCAATGTTCGCAGAGAAAACACCCGATCCCTGCGAAATCTGACAGTGATTTTGGTAGCGACTTGAAACAGGCTCTGACAACCAGATGCGCTTTTTTGCCTGTGAGTCACACTAGTGTACCTATAAATTTAGAAGCCAACATGTCAAATCCGAGGTACACTAGTGAAGAGGCCTACGCGTTGCTGAGCATGACAGATTAGAGCGATGGGGTAACCTCACTGTCAGAATCAGGCTCATCATACGATCCCGTAGACAACATCGGCTCCCTGTCAGATAGCTCTGACGATGGAGTGGTCCCTGCTAAGGTCAGGCGTACCAAATCCTTTTCTGCTGTTGCTGAGGTGCATGAACCGCAGGGCTCTCATATGGAGCAGAGAGCCAGTACTAGCACCGTTACTCCTTCTGGTGACCTGGCAAGCACCAGCGGCCTAGTACATCCTGGTCATACACCTAGCACTGCAGTAACACTTGGTGACGTGGCGAGTCCCATAAGTGCAGTTCAAGCTGGTATGGCTAGCACAAGTAGTCTCCTGCAGCAACAAAGTAGACAAACACAGGCCCGCAGAGCCCATAGTGCCCTTCCTGATGCACTTGCAAATCTTGATTGGCAACCTACCACTGATGCAGCGCCCGTACTTCCCCCATTCACTGGCCAACCCGGAATCACGGTGAAAACAGTTGACTTTAGGGTCATTCATTTTTATTTGCTGTTTTTCACCGAAGATCTCTATAGATCTATTGAGGACCAAAGCAATTTATATGCTGGTCAATACATTGCCGCTAATCCCCATTTGTCACTTGCCAGAGATTGGAAACCAATTACGGTTTCCGAATTTAAGACCTTTCTGGGCCTTAACCTCAACATGGGCATACATAAAGAACCTGAATTGCGGTTATATTGGTCCACTGACTCAATTCATCTTATGCATGTCTTCTCTGCTTGCATGGCCAGGACACGATACGAGCAGATCCTGCGGTTCAGGCACTTCAACGACAATGAACTCTGGGGGGACCCTGAATATGATCGGCTCTACAAAATTCAGCCCTCATAAACAACTTCAATCAGCAATTCACAGCACTTTTTATTCCCAACCAAGTTGTGTGCGTGGACGTGTCCCTGCTTAAATTTGCTGCCCGTCTTGCTTTCAAACAGTACGTTCCCAGCAAGATACAGGGTCAAGATGTATAAGCTCTGTCACAGGGCTACAGGCTGTACATGTAGCTTTATAGTTTATGAGGGCAAAGATAGTCACGTGGAGCCGGAAGGATGCCCAGACTACATGGGGAGTGCTGGCAAAATTGTGTGGAGCTGGTGTTACCCTTATGCGGAAAGGGGTACCATTTGTACGTGGACAATTACTACACGTACAAAGCGTGCCACTTTTTAGTCACTTGTTTGATCACCAAATTGGCGCACGTGGCACCGTGCGATCTAATTGCAGGGGGCTTCCCCCAATGGTTGGTAGAATCTCAACCTAGTCGGGGGGAGAGAGCCTGCTTGAGAAGTAGTAATTTGCTTGCGGTGTTTTCGTTCTTTCCTCCATTCATGCAGACACGGCTGTCTAAATTACAAAGGCGACTGGTGCTGTGGAGAAACCCCTCTGTGTCCATGAATATAACCAAAATATGGGAGGGGTGGACCTCAATGACCAGTTATTGGCACCGTACTTAAATGCCCGTAAGTCCAGACGCTGGTACAAAAAAGTGTCTGTTTACTTATTCCAATTGGCTATGCTGAACGCTTATGTGTTATACAAAGCGTCAGGACGGACTGGACTTCTCCTTTAATTCCAGGAAGAGATCATCAGAGCCCTGCTGTATCCAGAAGGTTCTGCACCCCATGTTTCCAATCCAAATGCAGTGAGCCGGCTACATGGACGGCATTTTCCACATGCCATCCCTGGTACCCCTACCAACCGAGCCTCCCAAAAAAGATGTGTCTGCCGATGACATGGATACAGGCGTGACAACCGTTATTATTGCCGATCCTGTTTTGACAAGCCTGGTCTCTGCATCGGTGACTGTTTCGAGTGCTACCATACACTAGTTGAGTTTTAGCGTAGGGAACAGCAATACACAGGAATAGGGCACACGTTCACATGGTCTCCAAAGATGTCACCGCATTTTTGGGGACCTAACCTTTATTGTTAAAAAAAAAAAAGTGTACCAAAAAAAAATAAAAAGTAAAATTAAAAAAAAATAAAAAGTTATAACAAACAAAAGAATATAAAATAATAAAAGCCAAAAACAGTTCTACGTTTCTTGTTTTTCTATCTCTCTCTCTATTGTTTTTTATGCATACCTGTAATGTTTTGTTGCTGTTTATCATCATGTTTTTTTTTTTTTTTTGCAGGTATGCAATGTTTTTATCATGTTTTCCTGTAACGTTTACTTATTTTTTTCTTCTTAGCAGGAATGTTATTTTTTATGATACTGTGTTTTATTAATCTTTATTTGGTTTTCAGGTACGCCAGCTGCAGCACTGATTTATTTAGGGTGACAGCAACAGAGTTTGCTCCCACCATATATAAAGCAGCGACTCCAGCCCTGTTGGAGGTGATTTCACCACCACAGTTAAAAAAGAGCATATATACCGGAGCATAGGGGCAGGAGTGGAAATTGGGGTGGATTGCCCCTATGCTCCGGTATATATTTTTAAATAGGGGCTATGCCCACCATTAGAAGTGGGTGGATGAAGGGAGATTTCTAATGGTGGGCATACCCACCGATTGATTCTTTTTTTTCATTTAACCCACAGGCTGCATGAAAAAAAAGAACATTACAATATATTCCAAACAAGGACCAGCGACACAGTAGTATGTTGCTCGTTTTAGAGTGGTTATACCAGAATGATGACTGCAGGTATAGGTATCATCTAGGTATCGTTCTTTTCAGCCGGCAGTCGGCTTTCATGTAAAAGCAATCCTAGTGGCTGATTATCTGCTAGTCCACTTTTACAAGCAGTGGGAGGGAACGCCCCCTCCGGCCGTCTTACATGTTTTTCTCTGGCTCTCCTGTCCCACTGGGGAAACTGAAAATGCAGCCAGTGGTTCCGACAGCTGACCATAGAGCTGATTGAAAGCTAGAATGGCTCCAATCATCTCTATGGCCTAAGATACCGGAGGCTACAAGCATTTTATGACTTTGGTTTCGCAGAATATAAACCGCAACATTGGGAAATTGGGGAAGCATCTTATCAGACCGATTTTGGTGTGGTCAGATGCTTTAAGGGCTGAGGAGAGATCTAGAGTCTAATAGGCTCCAAATGAAAAATATATATATATATGTAACACTACCTATTTTTATCATAGAGGATATTTAAATTTCCCATGATAACAATACAAGTAATAGAAAAAAATAAAGATGAAAGGAACAGTGTAAAAATAAAATAAAAAGCAAAATTAATATTTAAAAAATAAAATGCACCCCTGTCCCCGTGCAAATGTGAACGCAAGCGTTGGTCTCATGTCATATGTAAACAGCAATTGCACCATGCATGTGAGGTATCACCGTGAACGTCAGATTGAGGGCAGTAATTCTAGCAGTAGACCTCCTCTGCAGATCTAAAGTGGTAACCTGTAAAGGCTTTTAAAGATATATATAGTTTGTCGCTGCTGCGTGGGTATGCGTTATTTTTAAAGCATGTCATCTTTGGTGTCTATGTACTCGGCATAAGATCATCTTCTATATTTCACCAAATATCTGGGCAATATAGTGTGTTTTTGTGTATTAAAATTCAAAAAAGCGTTTTTTTTTTTCACAAAAATTGCGTTTGAAAAATCGCTGCGCAAATACTTTGTGAAAAAAAATTGCAATACCCACCATTTTAATCTGTAGGGCCTCTGCTTAAAAAAAAATATAATGTTTGGGGGTTCAAAGTAATTTTCTAGCAAAAAAAATATATTTTTTCATGTGAACAAAAAGTGTCATAAAGACTTGGTAGGTGATGTGTGGCATAGGCTGCTCATGTTGGGCATAAAATGCCAGGGCAGTTCAAACCCCCCTCAAATGACCCCATTTTGGAAAGTAGACCCCCCAAGCTATTTGCTGAGAGGCATGTTGATTCCTTGGAATATTTATTTTTTTGTCACAAGTGATTGAAAAATGACAAAAAACTAAAATTACACAAAGTTGTCACTGGAATTATATAATGCTCACATATGCCATGGGTATATGTGGAATTACACCCCAAAATACATTCTGACACTTCTCCTGAGTATGGGGATACCCCATGTGTGAGATTTTTTGTGAGTCCAGCTGCGTACGGGACCCCAAAAACCAATCACTGTCTTCAGCATTTCTAGGGGCGAAAATTTATGTCTTCACCCCACACTACCTATCACAGTTGCGGAGGCCATGAAATGCCCGGATAGCAAACCTCCCCCCCCCCCAAATGACCCCATTTTGGAAAGTAGACACCCCAAGCTATTTGCTGAGAGGCATGTTGATTCCATGGAATATTTTATATTTTGCCACAAGTTTCAGGGAAATTTGTTTTTTTTTTCACAAAGTTGTCACTAAATGATATAGTGCTTACACATGCCATGGGTATACGTGACATTACACCCCAAAATACATTCTGCTGCTCCTCCTGAGCACAGGGATACCCCATATGTGAGACTTTTTGGGAGCCCACCTTTTCTTGCGTAAAAACTGAGGAGAAGAAGGTATTTAATATAGTTGCCTTTTTGTGTCATCTGTGGCCATCCACCCATCATCATCTTTTAAGTGTGCAATGTGCTCCGGGTTAGCCATTTTATTATTAATATATTTAAAGAATTTATTTGGGTTTTTTACTCTCCTCCGCTATGTGTTTCTCATAATCCTTTTTAACCACCCTGATTGCATTTTTGCTAATGCATTTTCTTATTACATTCCTTGTAGTTTTGGAATTCAGAAGGTGACCCACCCCCTTTATATTTTTTAAAGGCCAAGTTTTTCTCTTTAATGAGGCTTTTCACATTACTGTTTAACCACCCAGGTTTGACCTTTGCCCTTTTATATTTATTGCCAACTGGAATGCACTGTGCAATACCCTCATTTAATATGCTCCTAAAGCATTCCCATTTTTCTTCCATGTTCATTTTTTCTAGGACTGTGTCCCAATTTATGTCCTGCAGTAATGACCGCAGCCTTGAAAAATTGTCCCGCTTAAAGTTTAGTGTTTTAGTGCTGCCCTCTTGCCTCTTTTTCTTGTGATTTACACTAAATGCTATCATTCTATAGTCACTAGATCCCAAATTATCGCGTCCCGCCATGTCTGCGTGGCGGGTTTAAAGGGATGAGGTGGCAACCCTAGCCTATCTGCATACGGAATCCCGAAAACAAAACAACGCCTTCAGGCTTTCTAAGGGCATAAAATGATGATTTTACTCCTCGCTCCCTATCACAGTTTCAGAGGCCATGGAATGCCCAGATAGCACAAAACACCCCCAAATTACCCCATTTTGGAAAGTAGACACTCCAAGCTATGTGCTGAGAGGCATGTTGAGTATTTTGCAGGTCTCACTTTTTGTCACAAAAAAAATACATTTTCCGAATTATTTCTCCATTTGGCAAAACAAATGAGAGCTGCAAAATATGCCCCATGCCTCTTAGCAAATACCTTGGGGTGTCTACTTTCCAAAATGGGGTCATTTGGTGGGCTTTTGTGCTACCTTAACATTTCAGGGCCTCCAAAACTGTGATAGGTACTGAAGAGTAAAATCACCATTTTATGGCCTTAGAAAGCCTGAAGGCGGTGATTGGATTTCAGGGTCCCGTATGTGGCTAGACTGCCAAAAGTCTCATATATATGGTATCTCCATATTCAGAAGAAGCAACAGAATGTATTTTGGGGTGTCATTTCACATATCCCATGGCATGTTCGAGCAACATATCATTAAGTGACAACTTTGTGAAAAAAAAATTGTAATTTCCCCGAAACTTGTGGCAGAATATAAAATATTCCATAGACTCAAAATGGTACTCAGTAGTTTGTATGGCCCCCACATGCTTGTATGCATGCCTGACAATGTCGGGGCATGTTGCTAATGAGACAGTGCAACCTGGCGGTGTCAGAATGGACCGAAATATAATGTCCCAGAGGCTTTCTATTGGATTTATGTCAATTCCTTCATCCTCCAGGAACTGGCTGCATACTCTCCCTACATGAGGCCGGGCATTGTCGTGCACTACCATAGGGTCTGACAATGGGTCCAAGGATTTCATCCCGATGCCTGATGGTAGTCAGGGTGCCATTGTCTAGCTGTAGAGGTCTGTGCATCCCTCCATGGATATGCCTCCCCAGACCGTCACTGACTCACCATCAAAACCAGTCATGCTGAACGGTGTTACAGGCAGCATAACATTCTCCACGGCTTCTCCAGACCCTTTCACGTTTGTCACCTGTGCTCAAGATGAACCTGCTCTCACCTATAAAAAGCACGGGGCAACAGTAACGGACCTGCTAATTCTGGTGTTCAATGGCAAATGCCAATCGAGCATTTGGGCTGGGATTGGCTCAGGGTAGGGCTGGGTGATTCACAGGTGATGTCATCAGGACCCCCCACTTCTTTCCAAAAGCTTCTGGTGTTTTCTGGAAAGAGAGGGGGGTGTATCCACTTGGGGTATTCTGAGGAGCCCTGACCAATCCCCAACCCGGATTGGCAGGGGGCAGGCCTCCTCAAATACCCAGGGTCAGCCCAGTCTGGGAGGAGAGTTCGGGTGGAAGTCTGAAGATGAGATGAGAGTCTGGAGGCTGTCGTGGCCTAGAGGGAGCTCCCAGTCTGGGGGGGGGGGGAGTGACCTCGGGCCTGAAGTGCTTGGGTGCAGCTGGGAGAAGTGAGATCCTAGAATGGAGGCACAAGGCAGAGAGGAAAGGACCGCAGGACAGAGTGCTATTGGAGAGAGGTCTTCAGTGAGGAACTACAAGTGTCAGGAGTTGGTGATCGACACACCATGGATACGGGAGGAGGCTTGCCGGAGCAGATTGGGGTGAGAGACAGTCTGGGAAGGATGCAGAAGCCAGTGTGGGACTGTGATGTCGCTGTGGCAGTGGAAGAGGCTGTTGCAGCTGTAAGGGCTTGCAGGGCCTGGAGGAAGATGGGCTGGAAGTTGTAGTCCATCACACTAGCTAGCACATTGTACTTTGCTACACTTTGGGGGCCAGTGGTCCCTGCCTAATGGGCGGTCCAGGGGTCCTGCTGCAACTATAGCAGGCTTCATGTGCTAGCTAGGCCGGAACCAAGTGATTGTGCTGGAGAGAGGAACAATGAGTGCAATGTGCAGAAAGTGTCAGTGCTGGAGTGAAGAGGAGAAGTGTATATACGGTGATGTATATAGTGGTCCTGATGTAAATTATCTGATTCTTGGGCATCCCATCATCATCCCTACCCCATCCAAGTTCAAATCCCCTAATAAAAAACACAAAAACAAAGTACCAGTCTGTTCTGTGACTCCGGATGTGAGAAAGAAGTGTGACTGAGGGCAGTTTGATCAGGTGAACCACAACTTTCAGCAACCCAGAAGGGGGCATTGGCTACACTGGTCCTGCTGATGGGTTAAGGACCTTCTATGGCCCTGTCCAGCTCTCCTAGTGTAACTGCCTGTCTCCTGGAATCTCCTCCATGCTCTTAAGCCTTCTGGCAATGACATGTATTAATGTGCCATCCTGGAGGAGTTGGACTGCTTGTGCCACTTCTATAGGGTCCAGGTATCACCTCATGCTACCAGTAGTGACAATGACCCTAGCCAAATACAAAACTAGTGAAAAATTGTCAGAAAATATGAGTAGGGGGAAAAAAAAAATGTCAGTGGCCTCCACCTGTAAAACCACTCCTGTTTTGGAGGTCATCTCGCTGTTGCCCATCTAGGGAACCTGTTGTTAATTTCTTTAACACCAAAGCAGCTGAAACTGATTAACATCCCCCTCTATTACTTAACTCACCAGATCAATATCCCAGGAATTTAAATGACTTTAAGTGTTCCTTTAATTTTTTTGAGCAGTGTATATGTGTTCCTGCACTTCCAGGTAGCAGGCATTACTCCCGCTGTGATTATTATTTATTTAAAGTGTCAAAAGTTTCAGTTAGTGTCCGATTGTCTGCCACAATATTGCAGTCCCACTATAAGTCGCTGATCGACGCCATTACTAGTAAAAAAATAAATAAAAATATCCCATTGTTTGTAGACACTATAACTTTTGCACAAACCAGTCAATTTATGTTTATTGGGAATTTTTTATCAAAAATATGTAGCAGAATACATATTGACCTTATTTTTTGAAGAAATTTGATTTTTTACATTTTTTATTGGATATGTTTTCTAGCAGAAAGTAAAAATTATTGGTTTTTTTTCCAAAATTGTCTGTCTTTGTTCGTTTAGTGCAAAGTCTTTTAGACCCCCCAGACCTCCATAAAGAGTACCTGTCACCATATATTACTATCACAAGGGATGTTAACATTCCTTGTGATGGCAATAAAATTTTTTTTTTTTTTAAAGGAACAGGGCTAAAAAAAAAAATAAAAAAATAAAAAAAAATGTTTCAAGCGCCACCGTCCCCACGAGCTCAGCAAAGAAAACGCATACGTAAGCCGCGCCCGCATATGAAACCGGTGTTCAAACCACACATGTGAGGTGTCGCCGCGATCATCTGAGTGTGAGCAATAATTCTAGCAAAAGACCTCCTCTGCACCTCTAACCTGGTAACCATTAAAAAATTTTAAAACGTCGCCTATGGAGATTTTTTAGGTACTGGAATTTGTCGCCATTCCGCAAGTGTGCGCAATTTTCAACCGTAACATGTATGGTATCTATTTACTCAGCATAACATCCTCTTTCACAATATACAAAAAAAAACAGGCTAACTTTACTGTTGTCTTATTTTTTAACTCAAAATAGTGATTTTTTTTCCAAAAAAACACGCTTGAAAGACCGCTGCGCAAATACCGTGTGACAAAAAGTGATTGCCATTTTATTCTCTAGGGTGTTTGAAACAAAAATATATAATGTTTGGGGTTCTAAGTAATTTTTTAGCAAATAAAAACTGTTTTTAACTTGTAACAAACAAATGTAAAAAAGGGTTCCGGTGGGTAAGTGGTTAAAAGAAAAGCTAATTTTTAATAACATTCAATTACAGTATGCTTTGAGTCGCAATTGTATATGCTATATGATTATCATTATTTTTTTTTCTATTTTTTTTTCCCCACGAAAGTGGAGTTAACCTTTAAAGACATTCAAAACCCTTTGTGATTTGCATGCTGCCCACTCCATCCATTGATTTCAATACTGTAAGCGTTACGTCACATGTTTCCTGGGTGGCAGAAAAAATAGGAAGGTGAACAGCAGTTTTAACGCCCCCCCCCCCTCAACTGCCACTTAACTTAACACAAGTTATATGGCAACACTGAACTCTTCCCTAGATTTTCATGTATTTTTTTAAATTAAAAGAGACATTTAATAAAATGAGCCAGGCCGAGTACATTGTCATATCAGTAAGTTAGTACATGGTCAACAAAGAAATGAAACAAAAGTGAGCTCAGATACAATCGACATCGCAGTCTTGGATATCAGAAATGGTTTACGTATGACAACAGAATCGTATTCTCAAAGCAACTTCTCAGTTTGAATAACAATCATTACCAGCAGTACTTATAAAAAATTTAAATAAAAAAACAATCTACGAGCAATAAACAGATTTTTAAAAAACAAAAAAACAATCTGTGCAGCATATAGGAGGATGTGCAAGGGATTTTACTGGTTGTTTAATACCACTTCAGCCCCGGAAGGATTTCCCCCTTTAGGACCAAAGCCCTTTTTGCGATTCGGCACTGCGTCGCTTTAACTGAAAATTGCGCGGTCGAGCGACGTTGTACCCAAATGAAATTTGCGTCCTTTTTTTCCCACAAATAGAGCTTTCTTTTGGTGGTATTTGATCAACGCTGGGTCATTTCTGATCGCCGCTATAAACAAAAGAAGAGCAACAATTTTGCAAAAAAACCCAAATTTCTTACTTTTTGCTAAAATACAAATCCAAAAAAAAAAATATAAAAAAACATTTTTTTTCATCGGTTTTGGCCGATTTATATTCATCCTCATATTTGTGATAAAAAAAATCGTAATCGGCGTTTATTGATTGGTTTGCGCAAAAGTGGCCCCGTTTACGGATGATGAGAATTCATTTCTGGGGTTTTTTATTTTTTTTTATTTTTTACTAGTAATGGCGGCGATCTGCGATTTTTAGCGGTACTGCGATATTAGGGCGGACATGTTGGAACATTTTGACACTTTTTTGGGACCATTGGCATTTATACAGCGATCAGTGCTATAAAAATGCACTGATTACTGTGTAAATGCCATTGGCAGTGAAGGGGTTAACCTGCAGGGGGCGCTCTAAGGGTTAACTGTGTTCCCTGGGCGTGTTCTAACTGTGTGTGGGCTGCCCTAACAGGGGAAGGGAAGTGATCACAGCTTCCATGTAGAGGAAGGCTGTGATCACAGCCCTTCCCCCCTCACAGAACGGAGGGCCGTGTTTACTTACACGGACCTCCGTTCTTTCACTCTGGGGGGGGGCATCGCGGGTAGCCGGCAGAGATCGAATCCGCCGCACCCGCTCCCTGGCCCTCCCCGGACACAGTGAGCGCACGGGCGCCTCCGGCGGCGCACACGTGCTCACTGTGCGCGATCTGGCAGTCACCGTCATGTGACGGCGCTTCGCCTACAAGAGCCACTCTGTCGCTGTCAAATGCCGATCAGCGGTCGGCAAGCAGTTAATGAAAGCTCCAAAGCCCTATCATGTATAATATAGAAGTGTAAGTATGTAGCTAATGCTGGCCATACACGCATAGAATTTCAGCTGTTTGCAGACTGAGTGATTAATCGTCGGTCGAAAGCGAATTGGTCACTAACTGACAGAATAAACTCGTTTACATGATCGTTTTCATGTTCGTAGTGATTTTTCACTGACAATAGAAACATATATAAATTATACAAGACAGAATATTATTTTCGTTTTGATTATAACATACACGTATACAGTTTCGTTGAAAAGGTAAACGTTTTCGCTTCAGATACATCATCATTAGCCGGGCCCACAGTCAAAATCGTCTGTAAAGTTGCATTCACTAATGGCACCATTGTCGAACGATCTTTCAGACAACCGACCAGTTTCGGCTGAAATTCTGTGTGTGTATGGCCAGCATTACTGTACTTACATCCCAACTATCTTTTCTAGATTTTATGTTTTATGTGTTGGTGTGGACATCTTCGGTGGATATTATGTGTATGGGAGAGTAGCATCAAAGTGGAGTTCCAGGCAAAATTGTAACTCCGTCTCAAACAAAAGAACACCCCACCGTCCCTCTTTTAATGAATTTTTTTCTCCTTTTTTAAACCTTTTTGCCATGATTTATTCGGGACTTCCATCCGACCACGCGAGATACGTCACTTCCACAGTTTTATCGTGTCCTCCCTCTTTGCCTTGTGGGACCTGTGTGTGTCCAAGAAGACGACGGGACCATTCAGATATCGCTGCACGTCTCGCACATACGCAGTAGGAGACCGGCTTTGAAGTCTGAAGGCTTCACTGCCAGTTTCCCTTACTTGCAATGCCGGCGCCTGGACCCGAAGCTGATGGGCGCATCGGCTTGGGGTGCCGACATTGCGGGCATTCTGGAACAGGTAAGTGTCTTTATATTAAAATTCAACAGTTACAGTATTTGTAGCTGCTGACTTTTAATTTTATTTCCCCGGGCTGGAACTCCATTTTCATCTCAGAGATCCATTGAATTCTAGAAGTAAGGCAGACATCTATAATCTATAAATCTATTAATCAGTTTACTGGCTACAAATTATGTTTCCTGAAGGAACTAAGAATCATGTCTAGTTTGGGCTAGGTCTCCCAATACACCCAGAAGGGATAATTTGGGTTTTTGTGGGCACAGGGCAGCTCATTTGATTATGGAGAAATTGTACAATCTGCTTCCAGTAACTGAGAATTACCGGGCAATCCTATAGCAAATGCCATAAAGGGCCTGACATTATGGGCATAGTGGGCCAGAAGAAGATGAAAAACTTGCTAGCTCAAATAGGTTCTATGGAGAAAATATAGATGTGTGAATTTATAAAACATTTTTTTAATTTGATGGACCTGTGCGCTTCTAGTGACTCCTCCCTTTCCTCTTCTTCAATAGGCCCCATATCGGATGATTTAGATCTTCATGTTTTAAAGCCAGACTGGTGCCACATTAATACGGTGAAGCTCCAGTTGATGTAGCAGCTTTGAAGCTACTTGCAATTATGTGGCGGTTGGCTGATCAAAGCATATATGACTGTACAAATTCCTTTGGTCATCAATGCACACAGGAAACTTCCACCTGGTAGCATGATGGCAGATGGAAACCCCCTTTAATAAAGCTTTAAAATGCAGAAATATAGTGACCTTAGCTCATACTGATTTATAAAAAAAAGAAACAAAATATTCAGAGACCCCATCAGTCAGTGCTATTTGCCCTAGTACTTAGCACATTGTGTTATTATATACTTTAAGTAATTGTTGTTTTCCTGGAAACAAAGATACGACTAAAGTTTTTAGAGGACGACATTGTGGATTCACGGACATCAAAGTCCAGTGTCATTAGTTGTAGATCACTCCTCTCAAAGATGCCAATTAGGAGCAGACCTGCCATTACACAGGCGTGTTGGAGCACCTTCTGGATGTTGTAAGGCTGCATGTCCCAGCTCCAGTCTGTCGCTGTTTTATGTCACTCTTAGCACAATGTGAGTTTCTGGCATCCACAGGTGAGGTCTCGTTAAGAAGCTGCAGGCACAATATGGTGACTGTTCACTGAGCACACCTGCAGAATTCACAATCTTAATCCAATAATACTAAGGATAGCTCCTATCAGGCATTTTGCATGTAATAGCTGGTACCTGAGTAGCCAGGAAGACAACGGGGAAAAAAACAACACTCTACCTACCTGTGCAGGGATCACAGACATTAGATCTTCCCCTATATGGTGTCTTTACATTTGTAACACCGCCCCTGTAGGAGCCGCTGGAAATTGCCCAGGTTCTTTTTCTTATTAATTGCCCTGCAGCCAGACACACAATCACAGTCACTCTTTAGCTCAATAAGCAGTCTATAGGAGTTCTTTTTGGTGTTTTTATTTTTGGGGTAACTTGGATAGGGTTGGGGAATTGAATGGAAATCTCCAGAAAGGACTATGTACAAAGTGAGGACTATAACTTTCTTCGGCAGAACTGCAAGCAAAGTCCTTGTAAAAGCAGACTGTGGACTTTATATAGCAGCTAAATGCACAAAAGCCTCCTTCTTTGAGCTCTTCAGGACAACAGCCGATGTTCCCTTTACAGAAACACACAGCTGACTGTCTAGCACCAGAGGGGTGGCAACAGCGCACAGTCTCTAAGATCTCTCACAGTAGTCTGTAGTCACAAAATGTCCTTGCAAAGTTGGTTGCCTCCTTCCAACATCCATGCAACACCTTTTCCCTGTTCTACCAGACTAGATCTTCAGACAACAGCCCCTCAGTCAGCTCTCAGTAACTTCATCAAAGCAGACCATCAGGTCACCAACTTGAGGCCTCAGCACGTCGCAAGCACATGGCAGGATAGCCTAAGAGGGCAAGTCTAGAACATGGGATTCTAATACATGGGTATTCACGTTATAGAAGGTTTACAACATAGGAAGGCCCAGAAGTCAAAATCAATGCGTGAATAAATACTAGGAATCCTTTATAAGTAGACCATTTCAGTCGCAATATTTCATGTCTCAATATAGAATAACACAGAATAACTTTGACAGAGCTACATACCTCTCTGCTTCTGTACACAATTTTCACCAAATGCATAATGTTGTAACGACGAAAGAGTATGGCTTAACCTTGGATTATAAGCTCTTTGAGGGCAGGGACTGATGTGAATGTATAATACATACAGTATGTAAAGTGCTGCATAAATTGATGGCTCTATACAAGTACCTGAAATAAATAAAAATGAAACTGGATGAAAACAAGTACTTAAAGAAGAAGTAAACTTCCATCTATAAATTGTACCTATAGGTAAGCCTATAATAAGGCTTACCTATAGGGAGTGTAAATGTGCACGTTTAGGAGATATTTTACTGTATATGCAGCCAGTGACATCACTGTGGCTCCAGCCAGTCACAGAGTTAGAGTCCGTGAACCCGAAAGCAAGACGGGTGATGATGGAAGTTGTCTCCAGCAATGACATTGCGTTGCTGGAAGGCTTAGTTTTCAGGTAAGTTTCACATAATGTGCTAGTATGCAATGCATACTAGCACATTATGCCTTTGCCTTGCAAGTAAGAAAGAAAAAAAAAACGTGCAGCGGTTTACAACTGTTTTAACCACTTCAGATCCGCGCTATAGCCAAAGTACGGCTCCAGCGCGGATCTGAAATGCCCGGAGGACGTCCATGGACGTCCTCCACTGTGCATGCTCCTGCGCGCCCCCCGCTGATCACCTTTAGGAGCCTCAGAACGGGGAACCGCCGTTGTAAACACGGCGGTTCCCTGTTCTGTGACAGGGGACATACCAGATCTACTGATCCCTGTCACTGGGATCAGTTAGATCTGTTATGTCCCGGCCAGCCCTGACCCCCCACAGTTAGAACACACCCAGGGAA
>BLSH010328943.1:625453-636852 GCA_018402905.1 Glandirana rugosa
AAATGGCCAGCAATGAGTCCTGATCTCAATCCAATTGAAAATCTTTGGGGGGAGCTGAAAACTGCCATTGGAGAAAGGAACCCTGCAAATGTTCAAGAGCTTGAGCATATTGCAAAGGAAGTGTGGGAGAAAATGCCACCCGAGAAGTGCAAGAAGCTTATCGATAGATATAAGAAACGTTTGGAGGCTGTCATCGCTGCCAAAGGGTGTGCAACCAAATATTAAGGAGGGGTGCCAATATTAGTGCACATGCTGGTTTTCTGTTTTTTCTTTATAATTACAATATCTATGTTGAAATAACAATTGTCTTTGTTAAATTACTTTGGACCTCCAATTAAAAGATCCTGCTGATATAAATTTGGTACATTTCCATTTATTTCTGAAGACATTCACTCAGTTATGCAAAACATGAAGGGGTGCCAATAATGGTGAGCAGGACTGTAAGTGCACTTGCCAATTCTGTGTTCATTTAGATTATGCTTGGCTTACTAAATACTTTGAAATACCTCAAGGTGTGTCAGGAAGTCCCGGGTGAGCAAGGTGTGTCATATTCAGATGTGCTGAGAAATCACATAACAATTCGCTGGCTCCTGTGGGGATTTGTTTTATATTCGGTAGTTAAAGGAGTTGTATAGGCAGAAGTTTTTTTTATCTTAATGCATTCTATGCATTATGATAAAAGACCTTCTGTGTGTAGCAGCCCCCCTCAGCACCCCCCATTTACTTATCTGAGCCCCATCTCTCTCCAGCGATGACCACGAATGTCTAAGCTGCCCGGGACACTCCTCCTGATTGGCTGAGACACAGCAGCGGCACCATTGGCTCCCGCGGCTGTCAATCAAAGCCAGTCAACCCATCAGTGGAGAGAGGGGACAGGGCCGGGTTGGGGATCCATGTCTGAATGGATACACAGAGCACTGACTTGGCTCGGGTGCCCCCATAGAAAACTGCTGGCTGTGGGGGCACTCGATAGAAGGGAGGGGCCAGGAGCAGCAAAGAGGAACCTGAGAAGAGGAGGATCCTGGCTGCTCTGTGCAAAACCAACTGCACAGAGGAGGTAAGTATAACATGTTTGTTAGTTAAAAAAAAAGAAAAACGAGACTTTACAATCACCTTAATATGTATGTAATCCTTAAAGTGGAATTCCGGGATACCCCTAACTACTCTTACTGTCCCCTCCCCATTCTTAACACCTATTCTGGCTAACTTGTGTAAGAAAGATCTGTATACTTACCTATTTTCAGACAGCTCCGGTCTGGTCACATGATCTCCCCTGTGTAAGCCAGTTTCAGCTGTAGGGGAGAGGAGATGGTAATGCCTTAGAGCATGACATCACCCATAGACTTCAGTGACTTAGAGTGACCCAGGGGCGTAACGATAGGGGTTGCAGGGGTTGCGGTTGCAACCGGGCCCCATGCTCCAGGGGGCCCATGTGCTTCCCTTGTACACCTGGATAGGAGTGATGGCGAGGGTGGCATTTAGAAGGTTTATTTATTCCATTTTCCTCCTAATGCAGGAGATTGGTTCCTCTATATGCTGCCCCTGCCGCCCCTCCTATCCAGTTTACTTGTCTTCTGCTGTTCCCAGGGTCCCGCTGTGGGACCGTAATAAAGGGACCCGTGAAAGGAGTAAAGGGCCCCAGGATTAGCAAGAAGAGGGAAGGGCCCTGGCCAGAGGTCAGGGGGGCCCTTCCTAATTTCTTGCACCCGGGCCCTGAAGGTTCTAGTTACGCCTCTGGAGTGACCCGTTGTCAGCCTCCCCCCCCCCCCCTTCCCTGCAGCAGCGCTGGCTGACACAACCGAGACACAACAGAAGGGGTCTGGATTTTTTTCAAGATATGAACGAGGACTGTTTTTATTAATTCATCTTTGGACTTTTTATTACTCTTCAAATGCACTATTGCTTTAGTATTGGGTCTCTGCAATGACCAAGTTCACTCTATTCAAATAATCATTATTGTATGATTGCTAGCGCAGCACTTTTTTGCTTATGATCTGTGAAATCTGGCTGCCGTGGATTACATAATCAGAAATCAGATCTAGGCAAGGTGTTCACATCCACCTATGAGGCTAAACGCTACCAGCATCGGACAAAGTTTCACACTGGATTACTGCATAGATCTAGAAGAAATACACAAAGTACACCAAGATACAAGGAAGAATACAAAGGATTCTTGTATTTAGACAATATCTTCTTATGCCAAAGTTAGGCTCTAAAGTAAATTGTAGGTTGTTGTAAATCTAACATTTTGTGACTATCTTCTAATGGTTTCACGTTTCAGTAACATCTGTCAAAGATGGGCTTAAAGTGGTTGTTAAGTCATGACAACCCCTTTAAACTACAATAAGGCTTACCTGTAGGTCCAGGAAATATCTCCTAAACCTGTACAGTTTAGGAGATATCCCGAGATATCCCCTGTATCTGCATGTGCCGACGTCATCAGCACATGTGCACTGAAGAATCGTCAGTCGGGGTAGCCCAGGGTGCCGTTTCTTCTGTATTTGTGCTGTAAATGACGGCTCCCGTGCACATGCGTGGGAGCGACGTCGGCGCAGCTCCGCCAATCACACCGCTGGAGCCCGCGCTGTGATTGGACGGTGCCGCAGACCCAGATAGCACCGCATACTAGCTCATTATAAAATACTCACCTTGAAATGAATATCCGACCGGGCTACTCGGTCCCCTCTGAGGGAGCGGACATCTTCCCTCGGATCTTGCTTCTGGGTACGCGGCTCCGGCGCTGTGACTGGCCGGAGCTGCGAGACGTCACTCCCACGTATGCGCTCGGGACCCGTCTTTCCGGCAAGGTCCGGCCTTATTGCCGGGACATACACGCCGCATGCGCCGGGACATACACGCCGCATGCGCCGGGACATACACGCCGCATGCGCCGGGACATACACGCCGCATGCGCCGGGACATACACGCCACATGCGCCATAACGCCGCAGCTAATTAGAGGGGGAATATCTCTAAACCGTACAGGTTTAGGAGATATTCATTTTACCTACAGGTAAGCCTTATTATAGGCTTACCTGTAGGTAAAAGTAAACAAATTGGGTAGACAACCACTTTAATGTGCTTGATTTTGTAAGTGTATTTTATTATTTGGGGCTAATTAAACGGAAAGCACTAGATTGTCTGTTTTTTTACACACATATATCGGGGGAGCTGTGTGATCCATATCAGTACGAATCGGATGTTTGAAAGTCAGTGAGGTAGCACACCTGATCCCGGGCTATGAGGGATAAATGCGCATTAAACATATTAGTGAGGTGAGCGGCCAATCTTAGTGGTGGAGGACCTGATAAGAGCACCCTCTGATCTTTCTTTGCACCCATCGGAAACCTGGCTGTCCCTTGTTTGGATTTATCTCCTACCTCACTCAATTACTGTTTTATGGACTGATGAATGCTGCTAAAGATATTATTTGCCTAATGTAATTTATGCACAAACACTTTATTGGTTGTTATTACATAAGGATTGTGTTGTGGGTTATATGCACATGCAGCACTTTCTTTTTTGATATATTTGCACACATATTTTTCTTGAGAATTATATGTATAGAAGAGGTTAATTTGCACTTTTTGTGTATTTTGACATATACACATTTTTTTGGGTATATATGGAGCTTTCTTCATATTAGATATTCACATTGATAAATTGGTAGCGCTGCACATCATTTTTGATTTATTCCGAACACCGGTGAGGTGAAAACACTAGATTAGTGCTAGCAGCCACCACCTGATACTAGAGGGAGTGTGTTCAATCCCATATGTGGATACGCATCTCTTTATAGTATACACCCAATATTGTGGGGGTTTGTTTAATTAGTTTAATTCATTTTCATCATAATTTTGATTTTTATTTTTTAGATATTTGCGCTGATTTATTTATTTAGTTATTCACTTGTGTTATTTTCACCATTGAATTAGCATCAAATATGGACGTATTTACAGACGAGAGAAGTAAAACTAGATGAGGTGTTTTCAGGAGATAGGCACTAAGGGAGGAGCGATGATTTATCGCAGTTTCAAAAAACTAGGTCATCTGATAGACAAACAAAGGAGAGCCTGGTGGAACATAGTATCATTTGAACAATATATAGCAAATGACCTAGTCCCTAGCGATTAAGATGGGATGTCCCCCCAAATGATGGCTTGGGTGATGAAGGAATTGGTTTTTATTTTTTAATAATAAAGGGAAAGAGTTGTTGGCATTTTTATTAGCTAGGAAGAAGAATAAAATGAAAATTTTAGATAATCAGATAAGGGAGATTAAAGATAAAATAGAAGGGACACAGACGATTTCAAAAACAATGAAGTCTTCAGGTGGCAACGCACACCAAACGAGGGGGCTGTAGCACCTTCTTGTGAAAATACCCTCCAGAGGGCCAAACCCCAAGTTAGAGCTCCCAAATTAGATGCAGAAGGGACTAGACCCCCAGCCCCAGTAAACACCAGGAGGAGAGATCAATTGGGAGATGATGCATTCATCTATCATCCCCCTGGACCCCAGAGAGGGAATGGTAGAGGGAAGAGACCCTTTAGGGGAGGAATGTACAGAGGGAGAGGAGGTAACACAGGAGGGTACCCACCACCAGGGGGCCTAAATGGGATGAGTCAATTAGGACCCCAAGGGACTAAAAGGGAATCTAATTATCCTAATGGAGGTTATTATGGGTACCCTGACCGTAGACTTCAACCCCCCCCCCCCCAAACCAATATGGGGTACCCACTCATAACCGGTTTGCCCTCTGTATGACCAATCAAGGGGAACCAATCCTAGGAGTTTCTTAGGGTATCCAGAGGATCCACGGAGAAGTCGGGAATCAGATGGAAGTCCATATGGGGGGGGGGGGGGGGAAAAGAGAAAGAGAGGGAGGAGAGCAGGGAGAAGGGAACAAAAAAAGAAGGTTTCAATAGGTCAGGGTATCTTTAACCTTAGTGGACAAAAGCTGAACGATGAAGAAATTAAAATATTAGATAAAGGTTTAAAGTACGCTCCTGTAAAAAATTTGAATTAAATTGACACTTTTGTGCAGCTGAACAAATATATGCGCACATTGAATCAGAAAAAGTATTTTCTGTCTAAGCCAGATAATAGACCAATAAAATCAGTCTGTATATGCAGTAAAGCATGCTTGTTATACTCACTGTGGAAATGGGGTTAATCCTCCATATGATGTAAAAATGCTGTTTGACCCTGTCTTCTGTGATTCTCCCTTTCTTTCACAGTCCTAAATCCCTCTGCTAATAGAACAGAGCCCTTTGAGTCACTCTGCACATGCTCAGTTCGGCGTGTATTGCTAGAGAGTTTTTTCTTCTTAGAAGGGTGCATGTGATTGGCACAGGGCCAATCAACACTGCCCAAACAGACAGTAGAAATAGATAGACTTTTTTTCAACCTGACTTACTATATCCACTTGACGACCGACCCATTGTAGCTTTAGGCCTTTTTGATAGCAATGCATTTTTAGTGCTTTTTGCATTTTGCAGATATGCACTACAGTTCATTTAAAATGGTTTCCTATGGAACGCATTCTGTAGTGCAAATCTGCAAAAAGCACTAAAAAATGCATAGGTGTGAATCAGGCCTTACTGCTACAGGGCAGATGCTCTGTGCAGAATCATGTATATTTATATATATATATATATATATTACATACACAGTATCTCACAAATGTGAATACACCCCTCACATTTTTGTAAATATTTTATCTTTTCATGTGACAACACTGAAGAAATGACACTTTGCTACAATGTAAAGTAGTGAGTGTACAACTTCAGTGTACATTTGATGTCCCCTCAAAATAACGCAACACACAGCCATTAATGTCTAAATCGCTGGCAACAAAAGTGAGTACACCCCTAAGTGAAAATGGCCAAATTTGCCCCAAAGTGTAAATTTTTTGTGTGGCCACCATTATTTTCCATCACTTGGGCATGGAGTCCATCAGAGCTTCACAGGTTGCCACTGGAGTTCTCTTCCACTCCTCCATGAAGACATCACGGAGCTGGTGGATGTTAGAGACCTTGCGCTCCTCCAACTTCCATTTGAGGATGGGGTTTAGGTCTGGAGACATGTTTGACCAGTCCATCACCTTTACCCTCAGCCTCTTTAGCAAGGCAGCGGTCGTCTTGGAGGTGAGTTTGGGGTCGTTATGGGGGCCCAGTCTCCAAAGGGAGGTGATCATGATCTACTTCAGTATGTCAGTACTTGTTGGCATTCATGGTTCCCTTTATGAACTATAGCTGTCCAGTGCCAGCAGCACTCATGCAGCCCCAGACGATGACAATCCCACCACCATGCTTGACTGTAGGCAAGACACACTTGTCTTTGTACTCCTTACCTGGTTGCCACCACACACGCTTGACATCAGAGAGTGAGAGCTATAACTCCAAATTTAACACACGTGCTCCACATTCACACCTGAGATCTTGTAACACTAACAAGTCACATGACACTGAGGAGGGAAAATGGCTAATTGGGCCCAATTTGGAAATTTTCACTTAGGGGTGTACTCACTTTTGTTGCCAGCGGTTTAGACATTAATGGCTGTGTGTTGAGTTATTTTGAAGGGACAGCAAAGTTACACTGTTATACAAGCTGTACACTCACTACTTTTCATTGTAGCAAAGTGTCATTTTTTCAGTGTTGTCACATGAAAAGATATAATAAAATATTTACAAACATGTGAGGGGTGTACTCACTTTTGTGAGATACTGTGTGTGTGTATATATATATATATATATATATATATATATATATATATACTGTATTGTGGGAGAAAAGCTTGTGGGGATCACTTTTCAGGGGAAAAGATTCATCATGGATGTCAGTTTCTTTAAAGTCTGGCGGCTTGCCAGGTTTATTTTTACAGCTTTGCAAGATCAAAACATCAACAGAAAACAAAACCTTGCCATCTGGTGCTACACTAAACAAAGAGATTCCTCTCTATACAGTGTGGGGCTGTGCCCAACACCCACAAAACATAAGCACATTGCAAACCTGGTTTTTAGAGTCCAAATAAGCAAACAGAGCTCTCTCAGCTTTCTCCCTCTGAGATCAAGGATCAAGCTCTAGTGAGATCTCTTCCTGATCATTAAGTGCAGGTGAGGGGGGTTTGAGTGTACCAGAAAGTCTGGGCCGGAACCAGCTCTACCACGGTGGCCGGCAAAACCCGGGTCAGACTCCCGCTAGTCGCCTCAAAAAGATGGAAATGCGAGGCGACAAGTATCGCCCGTCCATTGTGGTGCCTCGCATAACATCACTATGTATATATATATACACACATATACACATGATTCCGCTCTTCCAGGTAGGGGACACGCCACTTCTGCTGTGATTAGTCACAGCAGAACCCGATCAGCAGGTGGCGGCCAATGGATGACCGCCGGAATCTACTGAATGACAAGGAGGCAGACTGGACGGAGCTATGTAAAGAAGGCAGAGCTCTGTCCTGTCAGCGGTGATGTGCTTGATATTGTTTCCAGGGGAAAAAATCCAGTATATCCCTTAAGCCTGGTACATACTATTAGTTTTCTTTTTTCATTCAGCTTCGCGGATTCAACAAAAAAAAACTGTCAGCTCCGGTCGGAGATGCTGTACTAACCATGAGAGGTTAGTTCAGCAATCTACCCCACTGAACTGTTGTGTTCTGACAAGGGAACGCCCCCCCTCCCCCCACAACGCTTCGATTAGCACTCTCTGCCATTGACTGAGAGTGCTGACCGGGAGTCAGTCGGCTGCTGGTTTTCCAGCATGCACATCCAACAGAAGCTGGCCGAATGACTGAATTCTGTCGGACAGACAGATGGACGTTTTTTTTAAACGGTCACTCTCTCCCGACATTCGGCCCGTTTGTACGGGGCTTTAGTGAAAGCAGAACATAGTACACACAAAAACACTGGCTAGGCACACATTTAACCCTTTGATCACCCTAGATGTTTAACCCCCTCCCAGCCAGTGTCATTAGTACAGTGACAGTGCATATTTTTTAGGACTGATCACTGTATTAGTGTCACTGGTTCCAACAAAGTGTCAGCTAGTGTCAGATTGTCCACCGCAATAGTGCAGTCCTGCTATAAGTCGATGATCACTGCATTACTAGTATAAAAAAATATAAATAAAAATTCCCAGTATATATCCCATAGTTTGTAGACGCTATAACTTTTACACAAGCCAATCAATATGCGCTTATTATTTTTTTGTATTGGAAATGTTTCATAGCAGAAAGCAAACATTATTTTTTTCTCCAAAATTGTCTATTTTTTTGTTTATAGCGCAAAAAAATAAAAAACCCAGTGGTGATCAAATTCCACCAAAAGAAAGCTCTATTTCTGGGGAAGAAAATTACATAAATTTTATTTATGTATAGCTTTGCAATTGTCAGTTCAATTAATGCAGTGATGTATAGCAAAAAATGGCCTGGTCATGAAGGGGGTAAATCTTCTGGCGGTCAAGTGGATATAAAGTATGCAACGCCCATCATTACAGTGAACTCTAATGTATAGTGAATGACTACATGAGTCAGGTGCTTGTAAAGGCACTAGGTTCACCTGATCAAAGGTACACATAGCTTATCTGTTGTGTTTTCAGGAGTCATTCCTATCAGATGTTTTTTGTTTAACCTTTTTTTAACATTTACAAACCCGGAAAGGGGTTTTGCATGGGAGCAGATAAAAAAACAAAATAAAAAAACCCCAAAAAATAGCTTTTGCTTATTCCAACTGCTTTCCTCGAAGGGTGGATTACATGTTGAAACCTTTTTTGATGAGGAACCAAGCAATATGTATTAGTAACCCATAATACATCTTCACATCCTTTCCTGGTATAATTGCTGTAAGCTGTGATATGATTGGTTGTTGTAGGCTGGCACACTTTGTGCATTATCATTGTTGCTTAACCACTTGCCTACTGGGCACTTTTACCCCCTTCCTGCCCTGGCCAAATTTTCAGCTTTCAGCGGTGTTGCACTTTGAATGACAATTGCGCGGTCATGCAACACTCCACCCTTACAAAATGTTTATCAACTTTTTCACACAAATAGAGCTTTTTTTGGTGGTATTTAATCACTACTGGGTTTTTTATTTTTTGCTAAAGAACCAAAAAAGATTGAAAATTTTGAAAAAAAAATTGATTTGGTGGCACTAATGGGCTCTGATAGGCAGCACTGACAAGTGACACAGATGGTGAGGCACTGATTGGCATAAATGGTGGGCATTGATAGGTGGCACTGATTAGCTGCACTGGCGGGCACTGAGGTAGGGACCAATGTCCCTGTAACAGAAGTTGGTTACCGGCTTTCTGCTTCTCTCCTCACACTGATCGCGAGAGAAAAAGCCAATAACTGGCTTGTTTACTTCAATATTCAGCTGTCATTGGCTGACAGCTGATCACGTGGTAAAGGGCCTGCTGTGATTGGCCCTTTACCCTGTTCTGTGATGAGCCAAGTCGGAAGGACTTGGCAATCACACAGGGCGTGCGAGCAGCGCGATCACCAGAGGACATCTATTGATGCTCTCCCGGCACTGGAAGCCCACACTGTATCCGTCATTTGGCTATAGCGTGGGCGGAAAGTGGTTAAAGCCATTGCAAACCCATTATATTACCCTGTAAAAGTAGTGATGACATCATCACAGTGCTGTGCATAGCCTATGCAGAGAGCAGAGCTGTAGGAGGGGCCCAGTAGGCTCCACCCATTACTGGCTACCTGCAGAAAACTACAGTAGGGGTGTAGACAAGACCAGGCAGCCTGCACAAGGGTAGAGAGCAGCAATGACTGGTCCTTATTACAGGAAGCCCCTACACATTGGATTACTGACAAAAATGTGAGAAAGTCCAAATAGGGGTACACCGAAAAGGATATACTCCAAGTACTCATCCACACACCAAATTACAGGTGGGGCTCAGTGGTAAAATCCATGCATAAAGAACAGCTTAGAAGAAAGTGTTCAAAGAACCACTATGAATATAAAGATTAGCAAATAGATACACAGTTGTTTAAAGACAAATGGATACAAATTTATTGAATTAAAGCAGAGTTCCACACAGAATTTTTTTTTTACATCATTTAAGTCCTTTTCCTATATAGGCTCTTCTCCTCACTTCCTGCTTCGCCTGGCCTCCTGGGAGATGTGACTCATCATTTCCCAGGAGTCAGTGGGCTTCCCTGTACTGTAAAATTGTGTAATTTCCACACAGGAAATTACGCGATTTAAGGCGGACTGAGATCGAGGAGTGCATGATGGTTACCCACCATGCACTTCTTTCAGGAAGAGATGCCAGAAGACTACAGATGGGCTTCAGATGCCCTCACCTAAAATGGAAAAGTCCAGCAGTGAGAGAAATTAAATTGTGAGTAAAAAATACATATAATTACTAGGCGGTTTGAAAGTAAGGAAACAAAAGGTTACATCTATTAAGTATTAAAAGAGTGGATGCCAAAAAAAATATAAAAATCTGGGTGGAACTCTGCTTTAAGTCATTAAATGTAACAAAACACAGACATCACCACCATAACACCAACAAGACAACGTTGTCTAATATGTGAAACGTCTAGACGCCTGCTAAACCTACCCAAACCACGTACATCACATAGCCATAAGAAAATATAGAAAAAATTGGTAACTAGGTGATCAGGGAATTGCTGAATACCAGTGGAAGCCTAAGGCAACCTAAAAATATGTCCAAGTATTGAATTCAAAAATATTGGAGGCAGACTTGAACAGCGCTACACAGAAGGAGTCCCTCATACGATATTCCTAAACATGGATTCCTGGTTTTCCACGATTCCTAGAACTAAGGGCATGGTGCCATGTGGACACTGGCAGATTTGCAGGTTCGTAGAGTTTACCGAAATGTTTATGGATGCAGATAATACATGTACATTTAAAATCAGAAGCCTTATAAAACTGTGCTACTACAAGGGTCATTTACAGTTTACAATGTCCTTGTGATAAAACACATATAGGCAAGACAAAACAACAGTTACGGGTCCGTATTGGTGAGCATCTGAAAGACATTAAGCATAAAGAACCGAAGAGTTGCCTCGCACAACATTTCCTGCTACACCACAAATCAATCAAAGGTGGAAGGGATACGGGTTAAGGGCATCTATGCCCTAAAATTAAGTAAAAGGCAAGGTGACTTTGACAGGGTTCTCCTTGAAAAGTAAAAATATTGGAAATATAAGCTTAATGCTTTAGTGCCAAAAGCACTTAACAAGGAACTGAACCTACAGGTATTCCTTGATTAATAGGTTCTTGTCCTGTCATGGTGTACAGTATTTTAATCTAAGGCTATATACTTTGTATTCCTCTCTTTCTCTTTCGAAAGCCCTTTATTTTATATACATTCTTTCCTTCCCTTTCCTTGGGGGGGGGGGGGGGGGGGGGG
>BLSH010328943.1:660387-679422 GCA_018402905.1 Glandirana rugosa
CGTGACCTCGACGTCGAGGGTGAAAACTGGAATCGCACTTCAGAAATCTGTGGAGCCACGACGTTCAAGAGTTGCACTCAGCACCAAGACCACCTGATGGTCCTTTCAAGGACCGAGTATAGACCAGTCCGTACGGACCGTGCCGTGGAGAAGTGGAATCTGACGTTGAGGAACTAAGACATTAACTTCTCGCCCTACTGAAGAGCTAAGTACAATAACGGTTGCTACTTCGAGTTCTTATATGTCCTAAACGACGTTCGGTGAAAAGATTCTCAGGAGAGGAGATACGTAACGACGGGGAGTAGAAGTAGTTGTTTACACGGAAACCTACATTTCACCTGGAACTCCAAGATTTTTCGAATTATTTCGCGGGGATGGGTCAGGACGATCCGTAACACCCCGTCAAACAAGACTACGGGGATGTATGCATATAGGGGCATCAGAACAAACTGCCCCACAATGCCTAGCAGGACTGGGTAGGGGCGCTTTATTAAGCTTTTTAGAACCTCAAGGTCCACTTTACATCCAAAGGCACATTTGTTGATGAAGATGAGGGGCAGCAATGCATAGAGGAGAGGACTCTTAGAAAAGTGGCTTGCAGCAAATCCTGTATATTCTTGAGCTTCATCGTTGGCAATAACATGAATCGAGAAGTCATCCCGCTCTTCAATTACAGAATCAAGGAGTTGCAGTCTAAGGTGAAGAGGTGCCGTGCCAGGCATGCCTGACCAGATATGAGCCAGGAACTTTCCTGGTAGTCCACCAGAACCACGACTCACGTTGAGAACTTGCAGCACCGAGGTGTCTAAAGACTTCACGCTAAGGTCAAAAGTGGGAGCTGCAGCTCCAGTGCTGATGACAATGACACCCTTACTATGCTCCGGAAAGTCAAACTGCAGGCAGCAACCATCTCCAATTTGCAGAAATCCCGGTGTGGAAGGAGTAAGTGGTAAAACTGATAAGGATCTAAAGCTGGGAGGGACAGAAGTGATTAGGAGATGTGATGAGTTCAAGGGTTCACTGGCACTAGGGAAAACGGAATCTGACTCTTGCTCAGAACCATTGACAGGCAGAGAGGATGTGGTGGACAGCACAAAACCAAAAAAAAAGAACACAAAATACTGCATTTTGCATGACAGGGGGGTAGGGCTCAGTCCACACTGTCACACTCCATAAGTGCTTGGCCTGTCACCTCACAGATAATGATCCTGGCAACATCATTCAGAGTTATTGCTGGAATGTCATTCCCTCACCAAGACTGCAACCCAAGCTTTGGGAATTTCTACGGTTATGTCACTATTAAGAATGTGGGTGGAGGGGTCATGTGGTACATTCAGGAAGTCTTCTGAGGACCGCCTTTCTGCCTGCCCACTGCTCCTCTTGGTGCCGGATGTCACCTGTGCTGGTTGTCTTTAGATCACTACCCCTTACTCTGTGAAAATTGTGCTACTTCAACTGGTGTCTCTTGGCTCTCAGGCTGTTGGTCTCTCCTGTATGTCAGAAGTTGCAGGGTGTCTGTATGTCAAAGGTTGCAGGTTGTTGGTCTCTCTCCTGTATGACAGAGGTTGCGGGCTGTCTCTCTCCTGTATGACAGAGGTTGCAGGATGTTGTCTCTCCTGTACGTCAGAGGTTGCTGGTGTCTCTCTCCTGTATGTTGGAGGTTGCAGGGTGTCTGTATATCAGATTGCAGGGTGTTTCACTTTCCTCTATGTTAGAGGTTGCAGGGTGTCTCCCTTTTCTGTATTTTAGAGGTTTCAGGGAGTCTCTCTTTTCTGTATTTTAGAGGTTGCAGGGAGTCTCAATTTTCTGTATTTTAGAGGTTGCAGGGAGTCTCAATTTTCTGTATTTTAGAGGTTGCAGGGTGTCTCTCTTTCCTGTATATCAGAGATTGCAGGGTGTCTCTCTTTCCTGTATGTCAGAGATTGCCGGGTGTCTTTCTCCTGTATATCTGAGGTTGCCAGGTGTCTTTCTCCTGTATATCTGAGGTTGCGGGGTGTCTCTCTTTCCTGTATATCTGAGGTTGCGGGGTGTCTCTCTTTCCTGTATGTTAGAGGTTGCAGGGTGTCTCTCACAGGCTGATCCCCAGTCTGTAGAGATTCTGGGTGACAGGAGTGTGTCTGGTCAGGTGAAGCTCAGTGGGAAATCTATGTTGTCTCGTCCTCAATATCCATGAATGACTGAAGGCTGTCTCTCTCTGCTGGCAGGTTGTTGTTGCTCCTCTCTCAGGTTGCAGGGAACGTCTCTGGTTCCTCCTGCACACATGCTGTCTCTCCTCACACACAGGGTGCAGGCTGTCTGCTCTTTCCTCTGTCAGAACACAGAAGGTCTCTCCTCTCACAGTGTGCAGGGCAGCTTTGTTTTCCCCCTCTGTTCCTGCTCAGTGTAGGGGGTGCACACTGTCAGCTCGCTCTTCTTTCGCTCAGTCACGGCGTTGAACAGTCGCCACACAGCAGCTGATTTCCAGTACAACAGACGCTGCTTTCCTGACTATCACGTGACCATCCCAGAGCCAGCCCCGGCTCACTTCCGGATTCCAGGCGTGTCGGCGCGCAGAGCGCACCGGGAGTTGTAGTTCTCTGTGGCATGACGTCGTGTTCCTTGTAGGGGATTCCGGAAGTAGAGCTTTGTAGGCTTCTGTATTGCAGTGAGTGCAGCTATTACAAGAAATATAATAATACAAGTCATTTGCATGAGCGCAGGAGCAGCTGTTTGGTTGCTTGTAAACTGTAGGGCGCAACTTTTGTTCTTGTTCTTTATAGTCACTTTTATTTTTTACTTTAAAAGAGTTTTTTGTTGAGAAAAAAAAACATTCTGAACGATCTATGTACATTACAAGGATTTTACAAACGTTGTTGCAGATTCCTACCTTTTGTTATTCTAAAGAAATCCCTGTGTTTGTTTCTATCTGCCTAGGTTCACATTGAAGCGATGTGACATGTCAAATTGCATGCCAAATCGGCGGCAATTGCCGGCAATGGCACCATCCAAATTCCCAAAAGTAGTTTCTGTACTACTTTTGCTACTTCGGGATGTAATTTGTATAGACATCTGTGCAGCAATCCGCACCGATGTCTCTGAAATCTGTCCTGAAGTCGGACTGACATGCGGGTATGAAATTGTGCGAGTTCAGCCGAACTCACACAATTTTAATCCTGCTGTCAGTGTGAACCTGGGCTCCATGTGGGAAAGTGAGTTTCATAATAATCAATCAGCTGCTGCACCTGCAGGGCTCTAATGAGCAAAGCTGCTGGGCCTGCATCTCTTTAGACGTGATTTTCTATTGGAAGTATCTACGTTCACTATACTCTGCGTTCACTATATCTGGTCTCCCACAGTACACAGAACATGGAAATGCAATAGTTTTAGTAAATATAAACTGCTAAATACCTTTTTTCATCAGCAGTATATAACAGTTAGAGCAGTCTTGTGACTTGTATCATTGTGTGCTGATAGCTCGTAGGAGGAGATTTCATTTTTCCCACAATTGTCCTATCAGGCTTCAAAACCCCTGATCCTCTGTCTGGACACTGCTGATTGGCCTTGTGCTGATCACATGCACCTGTAAATATCAGGTTATTTTTTGGAGTCTGTGGAAGAAGGGGAGGATCAGAGAACAGACAGGATCAAACAGCCTTTTTACACAATGCAGAGGATTAAGTTCCACAGTGAGTATAACAAGCATGCTATGCTGCATATTATTTAATCATTCACCTGGGGTGGCATCTTTATTGTTAACATAGCGTTCCATATTTCAATTAGCCCCCGTCCACAGACCAAGTTACCCATCACCACACGTTTGTGGGGAAGAGACCCTTGTCCTCTCAACACTGTAATAAGCTGCTTTGTCAATGCAGGTGTTTGGGAGCTGGCAGTGGGTTACAGGGGGGGATGAGGATGACAGGAGGTTGGGTATTGGCAAGGTGGCAGTGGGTACCAGGTGTGATGAGGGTGACAGGGGGAGGGGTGTTAGCAAGGTGGCAGTGGGTTGCCAGGTGTGATGAGGATGACACGGAGTGGGGTGTTAGCAAGGTATCAGTGGGGTGCCAGGTGTGATGAACATGAGGATGACAGGGAGTGGGGTGTTAGCAAGGTATCAGTGGGGTGCCAGGTGTGATGAGGATGACAGGGGGAGGGGTGTTAGCAAGGTGGCAGTGGGTTGCCAGGTGTGATGAGGATGACGGGGTGGGGCGTTAGCAAGGTATCAGTGGGGTGCCAGGTGTGATGAACATGAGGATGACAGGGGGTGGGGTGTTAGGAATGTTGAAGTGGGGTGCTAGGTGGGAGGAGGATGAGAATGACGTGGGTAGTGTGTTAGCAAGGTGGCAGTGGGGTGCCAGGTGGCATGAGGATGACAGGGGAGAAAGAGAGAGAGAAAAAGAGGAAAGGCACAGAAAGAGAGAAAGAAGGATCACAAATATGAAAAAATAAAACAACACATTTTTGGCACTATCTGTATTATTTATGAATTTAAAGATTTGGAAATAGATATTTCGAAACTTTCAAAAATACATTTATTACCTCAGTATTCACGTTTGCAGGCTGTGACTGAAGCTGCAAAAAACATGTATAGTGGTGTTATCTCGTTTATGGGAATCTCTGCCTCTTGTAATCCACTACAGCCTGTATCCTCTATGAGAGGCGGACAGGCCATGAATCAAAATGTGACATCCCACCCAGTGCGTTCTTTTGTAGTTACTGGGCATGGAGGAGGAGGAGGGAGGGAGTGGGTTGTCATTTAGGATCTGTATACATGCCCAAATGTGTGATGTCATACCATGTGACGTGAAAAGCTCAACTGAAACATGAAACAGTTCTCACCAGCAATAAAGACCAAACTGATCATGTGCAATTTACAATGTCACACACCTGTGGAATGGTGACTATGGAACCTAAAAATCTCCATAAGGGACGCTTTAAAAGCCTTTACTGGTTACCAGTTTAGAGTTAAACGTGAACTCTGGAGCTAGAATTATTGTTCTCACTCTGATGTTCATGGTGATACCTCACATGTGTGGTGCTGCAATCACCATTTACACGTACGCGCCAGACAGATATGTGCGTTTGCATGTGAGCACAGAAGTCCAGGGTGCTTAAAAACTTTTTTTATTTTATTATATATTTTATTTCATTTTTCTTCATTCAACTATATTGCTATCATAAGAAATGAACAACATCCTTTGTGATAGCTTGGGCAGTGACATTTCTTCTTTATTGAGAGATCAGGCTTCTTTAAGACCCCTGATCCCTCCTCTGTCCTCCAAGGCAGACGGTGAAACACAGATCAGTTTGATAGGCTGCCTCCCTGGCCGATACCAACCAGGCAAGCAAAGAACCAAAACCGTAAGGGACAAAATCCTCATCACTTCTGGCTTCCTTATTCACGGAGGAGGGGGAAAAATGGATGGTCCTGCTTTTCCTCTGTGCACATCCGATCCAGCCATTAACAGTGGTCCCCCCTGGTAGGATGGGAAAGCCCAGGAATGACGGCAGGAGGGGGGGGGGGGCCCTTCTGAGCACTGTGATTGGGTGACTGTATAGCCGCTCAGACCAGTTTTTTTTTTAACAGGTGGATTTTTATTGCACAAATCAGATTAACAGACATTATGCCAACAGTAATTGGGTCTTCAGCTCATCAGTACATAGTTATAAGGAGAAAATAAGTCCAAAATCATCTACTCATATTATACATCATGCATGTCAACAGCAATCACAGATAACATATTGTGGGGCGGGGGGGAGGTAAGAGCGCAAAGCGGTATGTTAACAACAAAAAGGGGGGCAGGTTACCGTAGCTATAAATCCCATGTCATTACATCAACCACATACATCAGTCCAGCAGGGCCAGATCTTATCGTACTTTTGTGGGCATTGTCTACTTTTGTAGGTCAACTTGTATAAGGGGAGAGTGGAATTTACCGCCCAAATCCACGCATTTTGGGTAGGGGTTTCCACTAAGCGCCATTTTAACAGAATTTCTCTCCTTGCATAGAAGAGTGTAAAGGTGAGACACAACTTGACAACTTGGGTATAGTAGTCCCACTAACCCTACTAAGGGTCCCGCCACATCTGTCCAGTAGGGTTGGAGCTTAGGACACGACCAAACCATGTGCCAAAATGTGCCATGTTCTATAGAGCATCTAGTGCACTCCGGTTTAGTCTGTGGAGATATACGAGCCAGTCTTTGAGGAGTGCAGTAGGCCCTATGTAGGAATTTCAGTTGTATAAATCTATGTCTTACCGCTATCATAGAGGGGAGATAAGAAGTAACACAACCTTCCCATATCTCCTCATTAAGAGATGGGATGTCCATTTTCCATTTATCTAAAATTTTGGTCGGCTTAACATCATGAGCTACAGTCAGGTAGAGGTAAAGAGACGACAGAGGTCTGTCCATCACCCCCGATATCTGTAAACGCTCAATTGAATCCGGTTCCAGGACGATTGGTTCTGGGAAATGGGCTCTCATGGCATGATGGAGCTCCCAATATCTGAATTGAAATGATCTCGGGACTGAGCACAGTCCACACATCTCCTGGAACGTCATCAATGCCCCGTCCTTCACTATATGTTTCATTGTGGTGATTCCCAAATCCGCCCAAACTGTCGGGTCTGTAATGGTTCGCAGGTGAGGAAGCATAGGATTTCCCCAAGGGGGTAAGGGGAGATATGTGGGAGGGCTTTTGAAGTGCTCTTCATGGTCTTCATGGGTTTGGTTATTTGCGTGTGTGCTTTTGGACCCCTGTAAGCCAAGTTTGATAGTGCTGCGTATAATATAAAAAACTAGGCTCATTGGCGACATTCCTTGAGAAAATTTCCTCTATTTTGACCTCTTGTTGTTCTAAAAATTGAAACACATCCATGATTGCTGCTAGATAGTTGATAAATTGATCCACAAAAAGTATAATATAAAAAAAAAAAAAAAAGTGCTGCGTATAACCCTAGTATTGCTGCTTCTAATTGTACCGCTGTGTTCAGTTGAGGCAGAGAGAACCACCAACGTATCTTAACCAAAACTGCCGACCAGTAGTATATTAGAAAGTTAGGAAGTGCCAACCCTTCCCCAATAAGGGAAGGCATAGTATCCTCTTGGATACTCTTGGGGTTTTCCTAGCCCACACGAATGGTGTCACTATCCCATCCTGTCTTTTGAAAAATTGCGTGTTAATATGGACTGGGGTGTTCCGAAATAGATATAAGAATTTGAGCAGATATAACATTTTCAAAAGATTGACCCTGCCAACTGGTGTTAGTGGGAGGTTCCGCCATACCATGCTTTTGTGTGTAAGTTGTGATACCACTGAACTTAGGTTCTTCTCTAGGTATTCATCTAGTCTTGAGGTGATACGAACTCCCAGATAGGTAAAGTCCTCTATCCATCGTAAAGGTGTGTTTGTGTCGGTTAAGGGGACAGAGGGGTTCAGCAGGAATAGAAACGACTTGTCCCAGTTGATCTGAATTCCAGAGAACCTTCCAAATCGTTCAAATTGAAGAGAGCTGCTTGAAGGGATGAGTTGGCATCTGCGAGATACAACAGAGTGTTGTCTGTGTATAGAGATAGTTTTTATCCTAGGGGACCCACCCTCAGGGCCACTGATAGGGCAGTACAGCCGGCCCTGATCTACTGGGCCCGGGCTCTATCAGTCCAGCAGAGGGGCCCGAGCAGCTTTATAGTTATGTTTGCATAAATAAATAAAAAGGTTTTTCTAAACCATACCCTGATTGACTTGCTTGTCAGAGGGTAATTATAATTTCCTGGGCCCCATCAGGTCAACATAGGGGCCTAGGGGTTGGCGGCAGAGGAGGGACTTTTTTTCCTTTTTCGGAGCATGGGCAGACAAACCCATGCGCTGCCCATATCATAGTTCTGGCCGCGGCCACCCACTGCCCATGCTTTCTCTGGCGGATTGATTCACTCTACACTGGCCCTGTACACTGCTCCCTCAGTAAGTTCTGTGGATGGAGGGATAGACTGTCGTGAGGCACGGAGGTTGAAAGGGTACAGCAGGCTTAATCCGATGGCGGTGCACAGCTTCAGGCAACTGGCAGCTCACACTGCACACAATGACACGGAGTACTGTGGAAGGAAGGTATACTCCCTGACCCCCCACTATGCGTGCCTATGATCATTAATTATAATGATCAGAACTCAGGAGCTGCTCTATTGCTCTGTCACAGTGTCACATGGCTGTTGGGTGCTGATTTTGTTAACTTTATGGCTGTGCTGTGTGTTACAGATTATAACACAGTCATATACAGCCATGTGACACTGTGACAGAGCAATAGAGCAGCTCATGTGTTCTGATCATTATAATGATGAAAATAAGCATGATAGCATTTGTGTTTGGGGGCAGTAAATAGCTGAGCTGTGTTTTAAGGCCCAAAACCACTCCCCTTTAAAAACTATTTGACCAAGCTTTCCACTTAGGTCCACCGGTCAATTTATTTGAGCAGACTCCCATGTAGGTCTACAGGAGTCTGGATGTAAATAGACCTCTATCTGTTTACATCCACCTACCTTCAGGTCTGTTCGGTTCCAGAAAAAAAGGACTGCACCCTTTTCTATTTTTCCAGACCTAAACATGACAGATCAAACATAGCCTGATGTAAATGGACACATTTCCATTTACAGCTGGTACCACCCATAGAGCCATCACAAATCCATCGCTATCCACTGTGTGATGTATACGGTCACAGACTGAACTGGCACAGATGTCTGAACAACTGGCACCAATCCCGAAAAGCTCCAGTTCAGCAAGGAATCCACTCATGGATCCCATGCTAAGCGAAGCAGCTCTGTTTCAAAGAGCCTTATGCTGGAAAGCCAGCGGCAGGGCAAGTACATGTGCCACAATAAAAATTATCCCCACTGGTGCTACCACCATGTTGCCTGCTAACCATGATCTCATTCAAATGTTATCATGATTTTTAAGTGGTTAAAAACAGGTGGTGAAGAGGTGATACAATGCCTCCTTACCACCAGCCAAATGCTCTCTGAAAGGTGATCTGGATGCAGATCACTCTTCAAAGAGCAATGCTAGTGCGAAATAGCCCATAAATATTTTAAATAATTGTTGAAATGCATGCTCCAGCTGATTTAAAGGCATCAGAGATGTACTTAAAGGCTTAAAGAATAAGTTCACATTTTAGAAAAAAATAATAAATGTACATTTTTTTGCAGGTAAAACAATGATTTTTTTTTTCTTTCTTTTGGAGCATGTAAAGCATTGCACCAGCAACCAGCTGATCGCTGGTGCCATGCAGGTCTCCTCCACACGGTCGGAATCATCCCATATGGGCAAGCAGATGCAATCTGACAGGAAGAGTCAGAGCCACGGTGCTCCACAGTGTCATGGTAATTCATTTAGAACTACAAGCAGACAGTCGCAAAGTATGTCAGGGCTTGTAGTTCACACACAGAGCTGTGCGAAGAAATGATGCATCCATGTGGGAGGAGCCCCGCACAGCCGCGCTGGTTTTAAAAAAGTGACAGCTAGTATGGGAAACTTCTGCATTTTTTTAAAGGTGGGCGGGGTCGGAGGGGCCCCATTAGGTAGGCTGTATGGGGCCCCATGATTTCTAGCAGCAGCCCTGCCCACCCTAATTCCTCTCACCCTGGGATCGGGCCTTAAAAGTATCACAAGGGGTTCTACAGCTAATACAAAGAGTCCTGGTGACAAGGGGCATCCCTGTCGGGTCCCCCTTCCCAGTGAGAAGGACTCCCATTAGTGCGTATCCGTGCCTGTGGTTTGTCATACAGCATTTGGATCCAGCACACAAATTTAGGGCCAAATCCGAATCTGTATAAAGTCTCCCATAAGTAGCCCCACTCTAGAGTCGAAAGCCTTCTCTGCACCGAGTGAGGCCACAACTCCCGCCATCTCTTTGGTTGCCCTAGCAATGTGGGTATACAGATGCCTAATATTAATATCCGTGCCCCTCCCCAGCATAAACCCAGTCTGATCAGGGTGAGTAAGTGCTGTAATCACTGTGTTGAGCCTGTTTGCAAGAACTTTACAGAGTATTTTGGCATCGACATTTAGTAATGAGATAAGCCTGTATGAGGCACATAACGAGGGATCTTTCCCTGGTTTGGGGACCACCACTATGACCGCGTCTTTCATGGAGTCTGGCAGTCTCCCCGTCTTACAACACTCAGACAGCACCAGGTGGAGCTTAGGAGCCAGGTTCTCCGTATAGAGTTTGTAAAACTCCACTGAGATGCCATCCAGTCCTGGAGTTTTGCCCGGTTGGAGCATCTTCAAAGCCTTTAGTATTTCCTCTACTATAATAGGGGCATCAAGTTTGTCACGGTAGGTATTGGTGAAGACAGGAAAGTCAATATCATCCAGATAAGACGACAACTCTGTACCCTCATAGTCCACCCTATAGCTCTTGATAAAAGATGGCGAAACGTTGGTTAATGTCTACAGGGGATGAGAGTAGGTCTCTTGATTGTCCAAGAATGGGTGGAATACTAAACCCTCCTGTCTGTTCCCTCGATAGCCAGGCCAGAGATTTCCCTGTTTTCTCTCCCTGCTCAAATATATACTGTGACTGGTGTAAACGTTTTTTTCTGTGTTAGCTGAATACGGATTTGTAGAATGTCTTTAGTGAGGGATTGGAGCTTATTGTAAACCTGGGGATCCCTATTGCTGACGTATAGAGGTTCTTGAGCCTGAGCCTCCTCCTTAAGTTTGGCTAGGTCAGCTCCCCTCTCCCTGAGTGTGCCAGAAATGATAGTTTGGTATTGCCCCCTAGTAAAGGCCTTAAAGGCGTCCCAGACTGTAACCGTTTCTGCCTTCCCGGGGTTAGTTGCCCAATACTCTGTCAGAGCAGTGCTATATTTATTTCCAACAGTATCATCAGATATCCAATATCTCGAGAGCCTCCACAGTCTATCTCCGGGGTCGAGAGACATATCAAGGCTCCGAGACACTGCAGCATAAGCCTCTTGGAAAGATCTGCACAGACCGAACCCTAGGGAGCACCGCTTTCCCCACATAGACTAAGTCTATTCGGGAGAAGCTCCAGTGGGTCGCAGATTGGCAAGTGTGCTCGCGTAACCCAGGGTATTTCCACCTCCATACATCCACCGGCCCGTATGTGTCCGCTCAGGTCGCCAGACCCCGATCATAAGTGTCCCCCGACCCCATTCTTTCAAGGCCCAGGTCAGGGACCACATTAAAGTCCCCCATAATGAGAGCGTTATCTGCGGCAAATTCCACCGTTTTAGCAGTGGCTCTGTTAAGGAGTGTTACAGAGGCTGGAGGAGGTAAGTACACACTAGCTGTAGTCCATGGTTGACAATAAATTTGAGCATGTAAGATGACATCTGACTTCCGGGTCAAGTGCCAGATCCAATAACCTGAAGGAGAGGGACTTAAGAACTAGTACACCAACCCCTTGAGCAAAGTTTGAGTAAGTGGAGTGGTAAAGATAGCCTATCCAAGGATTTTTAAGGGCAAGAGTTTTGCTGCCCACTAGGTGGGTCTCTTGGAGCATGCATATATGCGGTTTATACTTTTTTACATATTGAAACACCAGGGATCTCTTAACTGGCGAGTTCAAACCCCTGGTGTTCCAAGAGACAATGTTAAGTGAAGACATGTTCCCAGCTAAACCATACGTCAACAGAAGCAAGTAAATTAGTCATTCCCAGATTGAGCTGCTGGACCCGAAAGACATGAACCATCAGGCAGTATTTAGACATGGTGCATAAAGCAATGCTGTAGAAGAGTGTACAATAAAAACCCAAACAAATTATATCGACAACAAATAATAATGTAACTACTGCCCGCAAGGGGCATATACCCCCTCACCCCGTCCATCCCCCCAAAACTGAGGAAGGCCATGATCCCTGCAAAAACCCCTTGTGAATCTACAGCCACGTGGGAGGTCCGTGTGTTAGAGGCAAACTACACCCCACTAGTCAATTAGCAAGGGGGTGTAAAGTGAGCAGAGTAGCCCACACCACGATGTGCTTTCGCTGTCATTTTCTGGTAAGGATAACCGTTGTGTAAAGAAGGTAATGTCTCCAAGAGTATTGTTCCCCAGTAGACAGGTAGGATATATGAGTTCAAAGAGGTGATAGGAAATTGGTTGATCAGTGGTTTAAACACAGAACCAAGAAGAATGACATCTTAAAAAACTCCTGATTACATCAGGGGCACCAGCTTTCAAACAGTAAGCAAAGGCACAACAGGTGCAACTTGAATCGCTCAAGGGTCGATGGAATCAGCCTGAGCCTGCAATTGGGCTAGGTTCCCAGCAATGAGTAGGACACAGTTCTATACAGGTAAGTAGCATGATTCTGTAAAAGACTTACAGGCCCTAATTTCAGCAGTGTGGTGGTAAGGACTCCAGCCACGTCGACGCCTCCCTTGGCGTATTGAAGAAGCAGGCTGATTCTCCATCCTGAACCCTCAGGCGCACTCGAAAGAGGATTCTGTAGCAGATATTGTGCTCCCTCAGGGCCACCTTCACCTGGTCGAAGGATTTCCAGAACTTTTGTGTTTCTACAGAGTAGTTTGGAAATATCAGCAATTTAGCATTTTGAAAACAAATTTCTCCAATCTGCCTGGATGCACGAATTACCTCATCCCGGTCGCGAAAATTCAGCATGCGGAGGATCAGAGTGCGCGGCGGCACCCCTGGAGGTCCGGGCTTAGGGCGGACTCGGTGGGCCCTCTCTACTACGTAGTGCGGGGAGAAACTCGCATCTGGTAGTATATCACGGAGAAGGCCCTCCACAAAACTCGGCGGATGAGCCCCTTCAATCCCCTCTAGAAGGCCCATAATACGGAGGTTGTTCCTTCTATTTCTATTTTCAACATCCTCTGCTTTATATTCTAGAGCCTTCATTTTTGTTTGCAGTGTACAGGTGGCAGTTGCGTGGTCAGCAATGGTGTCCTCCGCTTGTCCCACTCTCTCCTCTGTTTCAGTAACTCCGGAGTGGAGTTTGTCCAAATCCTGCCGAATGAGGCTCACATCAAGCTGCACCGCCTCGAGTTTAGCTGTGTGGGTGGATTGGCATGTAGCTATCACTTCCATCACGCTGGCTAACCAGGGTGGAGGGGAATCAGCCAACTCACCCTGCTCTGTCTGAGACGGCATGCCCCTCGTGCGCTGTGCCCTTCCGTGTAGGCCTGTGGTTGGCGGCGGTGATTCCTCCGGGAACGGTGGGAAGTTTTTTCCCCTTACTGTCGCGGGCACCTGAAGACCGGCGTTTCATCCATAGGATTATCGCTCTTTCTGTGCTCACAGAAGCCCTCCAGAGCAGAAATATCAGCGGAAGGTCAGCAGAGCTCCTTCAGATGCGACCGCTCACAGTGCCATCTTGGACACGCCCCCCCCGCTCAGACCAGTTTTACCTGAAAACCTATCACTGGCTGAAAGTTTTGACACCAGGTTCTTGGAGCAACAGTCAGGATCCTGGTATAACCATTTGTTCTTGAAACCACATAAGGACAACAAGTGGTTAAAGGACAACAATTGTCAACATAATTAACCACTTAAGAACCGGTTGTATCAGGTGGTGAAACGCGGGGAGGACAAAGTGGAACAGCTAGTGGTTCCCAAACCCTTCCGCACATAGGAGTGCACACGGGGTGTGCCTGGGCACACCCTAATCACCCTGACCGTGTTAGTGTAGCAGCATGCCAGCTGACTCCCCTGGGCAGCTGTGAAATGCAGCATCTGAAGAGAGCAGGTATGTTTCCTGTGAAACATTGAGTAGATTGTGAGGCTTTCCAGAGCCGCGGAGTCTGTGAAAAGTAAGAGTAAAGTAAGAGCTTGCAGGGAGAGAGATCACCTGTCAAAAGTCAGCGGTGATGTCGGGGGTGGGCGGGACCAAACAAGCTGTCAAACACCAGCCAATGGGATGGGGTCTGGGCGGGCCGCAAAGTTTATGTGGCTCCACCCCTTTTCTTCAGCAGCCCAATCATTGGCTGATGTTTGATAGCTGCTCGGCCCCGCACATCCCCGACATCACGCTGACTTTTGACAGGTGATTTCTCTCCCTGCAAGCTGTTACATTACATGACAGTTTCACAGACTCAGAGGCTCTGGCAAGCCTCACAGTGGACTCAATGTGAAACTCCCCTTCTCCTCTGTCAGTGCCCATTAGTGCTGCCTATCAGTGCCAATTAGTACCACCTGTCAGTGCAAATCAGTGCCACCTGTCAGTACCAATCAGTGCCACCTGTCAGTACCAATCAGTGCCACCTGTCGGTGCCTTCAGTGCCACCTGTCAGTGCCCATAAGTGCCAATCAGTGCCACCTGTCAGTGCCTATCAGTGCCACCTGTCAGTGCACATCAGTGCTGCCTATTAGTGCCAATCAGTGCCATCAGTGATGGCTATCAGTGTCAACGAATGCCACCTATGAGTGCCAATCAGTGCTGCCAATCACTGCCACCTGTCTATCAGTGCCAACCAATGCCACCTATGAGTGCCAAACAGTGCTGCATATCAGTGCCAATCAGTGGCCATCAGTCCTGCCTATCAGTGTCCATCATTGCTGCCTATCAGTGCCCATCAGTTCTGCCAGTCAGTGCCAATCAGTACTGCCTATCAGTTCCCATCAGCGCTGTCAATCAGTGCCAATTAGTGCCGCCTATCAGTGCCAAACAATGCCACCTATCAATTCCCATCAGTGCTGTCAATCAGTGCTTCCAATCAGTGCCACCTATCAGTGCCAATCAGTGCTGCCTATCAGTGTCCATCAGTGTTGCATATCAGTGTCAATCAGTGCTGCCAATCAGCGCCATTTATCAGTGCCCATCATTGCTGCCTATCAATGCCAATAAGTGCCCATCAGTGCTGCCTATCAGTGCCCATCAGTGCTGCCAATCAGTGCCCATCAGTGCCACCAATCAGTACCCATCATTGCTGCCTATCAGTGCCCATCATTGCTGCCTATCAGTGCCCATCAGTGCTGCCAATTTGTGCCCATCAGTGCTGCCAATCAGTGCCAATCAGTGCTGCCTATAAGTAGCAATCAGTGTCATTAGTGCTACCAATCAGTGCCAATCAGGACCCATTAGTGCTGCCTATCAGTGCCACTGAGTGGCTCCCATCAGTGCCCACCAGTGCTGCCAATCAGTGTTGCCTATCAGTGCCAAACAGTGCCCATCAGTGCTGTCAACCAGTGCCACCTATCAGTGGCCATCAGTACTGCCAATCAGTGGCCACCAGTGCTGTCAATCAGTGGCGCCTTTTTTATTACTGCCAATTAGTGCTGCTTATCAGTGCCAACCAGTGCCACCTATCAGTGGCCATCAGTACTGCCAATCAGTGGCCACCAGTGCTGTCAATCAGTGATGCCTATCAGTGTCTCCTATCAGTGCCTATCAGTGCTGCCAATCAGTGCCCATCAGTGCACTGAGTGCAGGGATGGGAAGATGAACTGAGCAGCCAGGCACAATGTCCATGGGGGGGGGGGCTGGTGGGGCACACCTGAAATGTGTTGATGTTTATTAATTCCACATGCTGATCTTTATTATAATAGGTAATCACCACACTGCTATTTACAATAAACTACTGGAGGTACAATAAAAAAAGTGTCAGTAAAAGGCTTGCTGCTAAGCACTGTTATGTGTTCCCACACCAGCAAAAAAAAGTGCAGCGCTAACTTACTGATCAATAACTTAACAATAATGGTGGAACCCTCTAGTATGGAAATCACAATAAACTTCCATATTACCACAGTACCGGTCTCTGTGATATGTAACATCACATATAATTCACATCACACTGAAAATAAGACATTAAAATGAAACTTAGCATGGATGGTGGAAACCCCTCTACAGAAAATTGCAATACAAATTAACTTCAAGTGTATCAACTTTGGGAGGGGGTTGGGAGGTTCACACCATTATAGCACTTTGGAAATTTTATTTTTTTAGATTGTTACACTTAATTCTATATGTTTTAGTTACTATTATAATGCGAATTATTGCATTTGAAGTTAATTTTCCACCACCCCTGCTAAGTCCATGACTTTATGGACCTTGCTTTGTGCACTGGTATACGGTCATGTTGGAACAGGAAGGGGCCACCACTAAACTGTTCCCACAAAGTTGGGAGCATGAAATTATCCAAAATATCTTGGTATGCCGACGCCTTAAGAGTTCCCTTCACTGGAACTAAGGAGCCAAGCCCAACTCCTGAAAAACAACCCCACATCATAATCCCCCCTCTACCAAATGATTTGTACCAGTGCAAAAAGCAAGGTCCATAAATATATGGATGAGCAAGTTTGGGGTGGAGGAACTTCACTGGCCTGCACAGAGTCCTGAGCTTAACCCGATAGAACACCTTTGGGATGAATTTGAGCGGAGACTGCGAGCCAGGCCTTCTCATCCAACATCAGTGCCTTACCTCACAAATGCACTTCTGGAAGATTGGTCAAACATTCCCATAAACACACTCCTAAACCTTGTGGACAGCATTCCCAGAAGAGTTGAAGCTGTTATAGCTGAAAAGGGTGGCCCAACTCAATGTTGAATCCTATGGACTAAGACTCGGATGTCAATAAAGTTCATGCGCGTGTAAACGCAGGTGTCCCAATACTTTTGGAAATATAGTATATAGACTGTGTTTGGGATTTGGGGTGCACACCCTAATGCACTAGGCTGTGCACGCCTATGCTTTCGTAGGATGGTGCTAGATCTGGCCCATGGGCATGTAATGGGGGGACATTTGGGTATGGAGAAAACCAGGGAGAGAATGACCCAGAGATTCTTCTGGCCTGGGTTGTATGCAGACGTCAACGCAATACTGTGAATCATGCCCTGAGTGTCAAATAACGGCCCGTCATAGTCCCTTTGTCCCACTTCCCATAATTGAGGTGCCATTTGAGCGAATTGGCATGGATCTCATGTGACCAGTAGTAAAATCTGCCCAGGGACACCAGCTCATCCTGATGATCCTGGACTATGCAACCCGCTAACCTGAGGCCATACCCTTGTGGAACACCTCCAGTAAGACTATCACCAAGGAGCTGGTCCAGGTGTTTAGTCGGGTGGGGATCACTAAAGAGATCTTGACGGATCAGGGTACCCCATTCATGTCAGTGACCATAGGATTGTGCAAGTTGTACAAAATCTCCCATCTCCGTACCTCTGTTTACCACCCCCAAACTGACAGTCTGGTGGAAAGGTTTAACAAGACCCTCAAGAGTATGCTAAAAAAGGTGGTGGATAAAGATGGGCGAAAATTTTTTGCTGCCGTACCTCATGTTTGCCATACGAGAGGTTCTGCATGCGTCTATTTCCCCTTTGAACTCTTGTATGGTTGACATCCCAGGGGCCTGCTAGATGTCGCAGAAGAGACGTGGGAAGTAGAGGCCACCCCATATAGAAGCGTCATAGAGCACATCTCCTTGATGCAGGATTGAATCGCAGCTGTTCTGCCCCTTGTACAAGAGCATATGGCGCAAGCTCAGGAGGCCCAGAGAAGGGTTTATAATCGGTTTGGGTCTCAAAACCCAGACTTTTAACCCCCGGAGACAGAGTGCTGGTGCTAGTTCCCACGGTTGAAATTAAATTCCTAGCAAAATGGCAGGGCCCCTTTGAGATTAATGAAAGAGTAGGGGAAGTAAACTACAAAAAGTTTACTAGCCTGGGAAAAGGAAACCAGAGCAGATTTACCATGTTAATCTCCTAAAACTGTGGAAGGACAGAGAGTGTTTATTGGCAATGCCCACTCTCCAAAAGGACAGGTTACCCCTGACCCCGGATGTCCCCATAACCGAGTCCTTGTCACTGACGCAACAAAATGACGCTAAGGAAATTGTCAATAAAAATAAAGACTTTTTCCCTTCCATACCCGGACTGATCACTGTACTACAGCATGACATAATCCCGGAACCAGGGGTCCGTGTAAATGTAAAACTCTACCGAATACCTGAGGCTAGACGAGAGGCGGTGGCGAGAGAAATGAAAACCATGTTGGAGTTAGACGTGATAGAGGAGTCCCACAGCGCCTGGTCAAGCCCTATAGTACTGGTCCCAAAGCCCGATGGCACGATCCAGTTCTGTAACGATTTCAGGAATCTGAATGACGTGTCTAAGTTTGACGCATACCCGATGCTGCGGGTTGACGAACTTGTGGATAGGTTGGGGGGTGCCCGGTACATAACCCCAGACCTAATTATGGGATACTGGCAGATCCCCCTAACGGAGTCAGCAAAGGATAAAACGGCCTTCTCTATCCCAAGGGGTCCTTCCAATACAAGTGAATGCCATTTGGTCTGCATTGGGCCCCTGCATCCTTCCAGAGGATGATGGACAAAACTTTGAGGCCGCATTGGCCCTATGCAGAGGCCTATCTGGATCATGTGGTCATCCACAGCCCAGATTGGGAACCACATCTGCCCTGGGTGCAGGCAGTGGTAGATTTGCTGAGGGTAGCAGGTTTAACAGCCAACCAAAAAAATGTGCCATAGGTCGGGAGGAGGCCAAATACCTTGGGTATGTTATTGGTCCGGGTCTGATCAAGCCCCAGACCAATAAGATCGAGGCCATTCAAAAGTGGCCCCAACCGGTGAACAAGAAACAGGTATGTGCCTTCCTGGGGATTACAGGGTATCACCAACGCTTCATCCCCAACTTTGCCACCATTGCCGTCCCTCTGACCGATCTGACGAAGGGTAGAAGGTCAGGAATGGTTAAGTGGAATCCCGAAGCCGAGAGGGAAGCAGTCTAGCCAGTCTCCCTGCCGTTACCACCGTTTCAACCCCTACTTCGCAACCACTATGGGACATTAGGGGTCCTTCCGTGTATGGACAAAGAACAAGTGGCCAACCCCGGTGAAAACTTACCGGAGCTAGAATAACCAGACCCCGAACTAGTCTGGGCCTGGTTATTGTATGGGTTCCATAAACCGGAGGAGGGCTGGATACCGTGTAAAAAAACCAACCGACAATTTGGACGATGGGAGTCGTTTAGATGGTGACGGACGTGGGTCCCGTCTACACCAAGGGTTAGACCCGACACCTACTGGTGTACTAGGTCTATCCGGAGACGTATCCCGG
>BLSH010328943.1:709733-743724 GCA_018402905.1 Glandirana rugosa
AAAGACCGTTTCCCTGTACATCCGCTTAAAAGTAACTAGTAGCACACGACGACGATGGCAGCCTTCTGGTCCATTGTCCATCTCCTGCGGGTGGGAAGAGGGGGGGGGGGTCAGGCGCTTCCGGCGATCGCTGCCTTCCCATCCATCTCCCCACGGGGGGGTTACATGCCGTTAGTTTGATGCCCCCCCTGAAATATTTAGCACCAGCCACCACTGGGGCTGAACGAGAAAAAAAGCTGATAGATTCCACCATCTACACAAAGTGGATGGCCTAATCCCCTCCACCAAGACATTGACAGCAGCACACGATGATCAATGAAAATTCGCCTACATGTCCCTTTGCCAGAAATAGAATAAAACAGCAAACTTCTGTCCAGCAGGGGAGCTTATGTCACATACTCACCATATTTCAATTAATGTATGGCCAGCTTAAGAGCCCCCCCCCTCCCCTTTACATCAGATTCCCTATCAGTAATCCCTCCTTACCTTGCTTACAGCATGGCTGTAGTCATTATAGCAGCATAGCAGGTGGTGAGGTCGTACTATTCTCCTGCTGGGGCAAACACATAATCAGTTGCTAGATGCCAGTGGTTCTAGCAACAGAGTTGGAGGAAAACAGTGCAGCAAGTACATCTCCAGTTGCTAGAATGCTAGCTGTCCTAGCAACTAACCAAGGAAAAGAAGATCACAGCAAAGCAGGAGTAAACCTGACCCTAGCTGCAGGCCAACAGCAGTCCTGGAGCAGGTTGGATTTGTCCCATGGGCCATAGTAGGAGCCCCTGATCTACATACATTATTTTAAGTACGTGGGGGGGGGGATTACTACATTATATACATATACACTACTACAGTATCCTTGTTTCGCAGACCATCCCCCATTATTCTCCATCTTTTCCTGTGCCCCTCTAGTGCTGGTCTCCAATTACTGACCTCATATCCTTGAGCCAAGGGAGGATTGTGGGACTAGTAGTCTCCTGGGCAGGCGTTCTGGGGTTGTGAAAGTATCTTTGGACTACACATCACAGAGGGCTTGGCAACAGCAATGACCTTGGGGAGAAGCAATAAAAGGACTAGCAGATCCGCCCAGCGCTCTCTGCTTCCTGGGTCTCATCGAGCGAACACCTCCCTGCTGCTGTGCGGGAGGGCTGCAGCCATTGAGTGAATCCATCCTGGCCCCAGAGGGCCCATCTCATCAGACGGATCAAACTACTGCCCGTGTCCAACAGCTGGTTGGCCATTTCCGCTCGGTCCACAGAAGGACGTCTGATTCAGTATCGCTGAGAGGTCCTTATCCTGTTCTTTAGTTGGTGAGAGGGCTGTCGCCCACCGTTCACTATCCCTACCTGGCTATCTTGTTTTGGACACTGTGTACAGACACATCACCCTGGAAACACTTTATTGTACTACATAAAACACTGTACATAGACATGCATATCTGGAACTACTCTAAGGAATATTACTAGCCAGTTCAAGCGGTCCTGTTGACATTAGCCTCACAACGCTATCTCTTGGATACAATTTAAAAAGCTCCAACTGCCGGTGAAAACTATCGCAGGCCTGCAAGCTGGACACTGCTATTACTATTAGTTAAAGGGCCCCTCTCTTGTTCCTATTCCAACTGGTCTCTAATTAGGACATATAGTTTATAGGCCAGCCTGGGGTTCCCCTATAGCTTGGTACTATATTGCAGTAACTAGTGGATTCTCCTGACCATCTGCTTATGTTCCAAAGGTTATTCCACTGTACATATGTGCATCTTGCACCTGTGTTATTGAATTGTAATTAACCACTTACCGACCGCCAACCGCAGGTTGACGGCGACAAAGTGGTGCGATATCGCAAATCGCCGTCATATGACGGCGGCTGCGAGATCGCGCACTGTGAGCGTGCGTGTGCCGCCGGAGGCGTGCCCGCGCGCTCACTGTGTTCGGGGAGGGCCAGGGAGCGGGTGCGGCGGCCTCGATCGCCACCGGCTACCCGCGATGCCCCCCCCGGAGTGAAAGAATGGTGGTCCGTGTAAGTAAACACAGACCTCCGTTCTGTGAGGTGGGAAGGGCTGTGATCACAGCCTTCCTCTACACGGAAGCTGTGATCACTTCTCTTCCCCTGCTAGGGCAGCCCACACACAGTTAGAACACGCCCAGGGAACACAGTTAACCCTTAGAGCTCCCCCTGCAGGTTAACCCCTTCACTGCCAATGGCATTTACACAGTAATCAGTGCATTTTTATAGCACTGATCGCTGTATAAATGCCAATGGTCCCAAAAAAGTGTCAAAATGGTCCGACATGTCCGCCCCAATATCGCAGTACTGCTAAAAATCGCAGATCGCCGCCATTACTAATAAAAAAATAAAAAAAAATAAAAACCCCAAAAAGGAATTCTCATCATCCGTAAACGCGGCCACTTTTGCGCAAACCAATCAAACGCAGATTGCGATTTTTTTTTATCGCAAATATGAGGAATATAAATCAGCCAAAAACGGTGAAAAAAAAAGTTTTTTTATATTTTTTTTTTTGGATTTGTATTTTAGCAAAAAGTAAGAAATTTGGGGTTTTTTGCAAAATTGTCGCTCTTCTTTTGTTTATAGCGGCGATCAGAAATGACGCAGCGATGATCAAATACCATCAAAAGAAAGCTCTGTTTGTGGGAAAAAAAGGACGCAAATTTAGTTTGGGTACAACGTCGCACGACCGCGCAATTGTCAGTTAAAGCGACACAGCGCCTAATCGCAAAAAGGGCTCTGGTCCTAATGTGTGAAATCCTTCCGGGGATGAAGTGGTTAAGCTGTTTTCTGGAGGGATTCCTCACCTGAGTCTTGCTGTTATTCAGGACTCAGATTTTACTGGAGTAAAGATATATGCACAGAAAAGGTGATTGATCAATTAAGAGAATATCCATTCAACTTGTGTTGGAGTGTCTTTTAAAGGTGCCTGCAAGAAGATGTCAGAACCCAGAGTGTCAGGTGGGTTGGAGGGTTCACAAGGTCAGGATGGTGCAGATGAACAGGTATTTCTAAGCAGCCCTCAAGGGGGCAGTGCTACACTTCTAAACATAAAAATGGAGCATATGCTGCTCCTAATTAACCCCTTCCCACTGCACAGAGTGCTCCCAGTACAGAGACCGGGCTCTCACTGGGAGCCCAGGGTCTCGTACTAACAATCAGGACCTGGGAATCCCGGTTCCAGGTCACCTGAACGCTGTGATTGGCTATCACAGTGATCAGTCACTGTGAGCCCGACCCTATGTTTACTTCCTTTTCTGAATGGAGAGGAAGATACATTGGGGTTAATTTACTAAAGCTGGAGAGTGCAAAAGCTGGCACAGCTGTGCATGCTAGCCAATAAGCTTCTAACCTCAACTTGTTCAATCAAGCTTTGACAATAAAACCTTGAAGCTGATTGGTTTCTGTGTGGAGCTGCACCAAATTTTTCACTTTCAAGCTTTAGTAAATTAACTCCATTATATCTTCCTCTCCTTGCAGGAGAGGCAGCTGTAAAGTTTGTAAACAAAGCGAAGTGTGAAAAAAAATAAAGAAAAATAGCTAGATCAAGGTTAGATCTAAGTCAGTGCCAGGGTTAGGGTCAAGGCAAGGATCAAAGGTCAAATGTTGAGGTCAAAGGTCAGTATAAAACTTTTTATTTTTTTTAAAAATTAGTGTCAGTGTGTTTTAAGTAGGATAAAAAAAAAATGTGCACCATTTTTTCTGGGCTGTAATATGGGTACAAACAACAAATGCCATACACTATATTACCAAAAGTATTGTGACGCCTGCCTTTACATGAGCATTACCTTTACTCTTAGTCCCTAGGGTTCAATATTGAGTTGTCCCACTCTTTGCAGCTATAACAGCTTCAACTCTTCTGGGAAGGCTGTCCACAAGGTTTAGGAGTGTGTCTATGGGAATGTTTGACCATTGTTTCAGAAGCGCATTTGTGAGGTCAGGCACTGATGCGGACAAGAAGGCCTGGCTCGTAATCTCCGCTCTAATTCATCCCAAAGGTGTTCTGTCAGGTTGAAGTCAGGACTCTGTGCAGGCCAGTCAAGTTCCTGCACCCCAAACTCGCTCATCCATGTCTTTATGGACCTTGCTTTGTGCATTGGTGGGGAGTCATGTTGGAACAGGAAGGGGCCATCCCAATACTGTTCCCGCAAAGTTGGGAGCATGAAATTGTCCAAAATGTCTTGGTATACTGACACCTTAAGAGTTCCTTTCACTGGGACTAAGGAGCCAAGCCCAACTCCTGAAAAACAACCCCACACCATAACCCCCCTCCACCAAATGATTTGATTGGACCAGTGCACAAAGCAAGGCTTGACTGCCAAGCTTCAGCACATAGCCCTGCCCCCAGACCTGTTCTTCTGACATGTTTCACCTGATGGGCTTAAACAGAGGAACTTACCAGTACCTGTTGTTTGTTTAGAAGTCTGGCAGTCTGTCAACTCTTAGCTCTCTAGTAAAGGTTAGAGAAGCTTTGATTTCAGTATCTCTGTTCTAAATTTTAAAGAAGCATTTCTCCACAATTCATATAGCTACAGAGGTGAATGGGGGCTAGTTTTAACCCTCTTTTTGCCACAGATATAATGCTTACGTTGGCAGCAGTGGAGATTTATACATGCGTGTATATGTCACCAGCTGACTCGGCTTTGAGGTGCAAGTTCTCTAGCAATGGAGTGTGATGTCACCGCCCCACCTCGTCCAATCATAAAACCCCTTGTATTCTTGAAAAAAAATTACAATTGTGAATGTTGGTGGTGGTGCCAAGCGAGCGGCCCCCTGTAGCAGGGGTCAAGTCCTGGGAAAAAAGCGTGAGAACTCATCCAAGATTCCCCCCTTCCCCCCCCCCCCCCAACCACTACTACTACATTTGCGCATCATGCCCAACCAGAAATGACATTCCGTCTCTAACGCGCGGTCGGTGAGATACACTGTATGGTGGCATTTGGATTATCAGGACTCCTATATAAGGCGCAGATATCTGGTACCCCCTGAAATACAAACACAGTTGCAGCGAGGTGGTGCAGGTTTTTAGGGATTAAATCAGATGGCGAGGAGGCAATACAATTCTTCCTTGCCACCTGTCAAACACCCTTTGAAAAGTGATCCACTGTGGATCACTCTCCAGAGGGCAACACTACTGTACCCTAATCTACAGCAATGCAACCTCACCAGTGCCCATCAATGCAGCCTCATCAGTCCCCATCTATGTAGCCTGATCAGTGCCCATCTATGCAGCCTCATCAGCGCCCATCAACGCAGCCTCATCAGCGCCCATCAGCGCCCATCATCTCAGCCTCACCAGTGCCCATCAATACAGCCTTATCAGTGCCCATCAAATGCAGCCTCACCAGTGCCCATCAATGCAGCTTCACCAGTGCCCATTGATACAGCCTGATCAGTGTCCATCAATGCAGCCTGATTAGTGTCCATCAATGCAGCCTCGTCAGTGCCCATCAATGCAGCTTCATCAGTTCCCATTACAGCCTTATCAGTGCCCATCAAATGCAGCCTCACCAGCGCCCATCAAATGCAGCCTCACCAGCGCCCATCAATGCAGCTTCACCAGTACCCATCAATACAGCCTTATCAGTGCCCATCAAATGCAGCCTCACCAGTGCCCATTAATGCAGCCTCACCGGTGCCCATCAAAGAGGCCTGATCAGTGCCCATCAATGCAACCTCAACAGTGCCCATCAATGCAGCCTCACCAGTGCTCAACTATGCAGCCTGATCAGTGCCCATCAATGCAACCTCACCAGTGCCCATTAATGCAGCCTCACCAGTGTCCATCAATGCAGCCTGATCAGTGCCCATCTATGCAGCCTCATCAGTGCCCATCTCTGCAGCCTGATCAGTGCCCATCTATGCAGCCTGATCAGTGTCCATCAATGCAGCCTGATCTGTGCCCATCTATGCAGCCTCACCAGTGCCTGTTAATGCAGCCTGATCAGTGCCCATCTATGTAGCTTTCACTAGTGGCCATTAATGCAGCCTGGTTAGTGCCCATCAGCTCAGCCTCGCCAGTGCCCATCAATGGAGGGGGCAGCAGGGGGCCCCCTCAGATGTGTCACTGGGCACCACCAGCTGGGCAACTAGGGCTGCAGGAAACTCGGAAGGGTGGGGGGGGGTGGCTAGCGCGGATGGAGACTCGCAATCCTTTCCGCTAATGATCTAATCCCCCTGTGCAGCTGTTTAGAAAAAAAACTTTTCCTGGTCTCCTGTGTTCAGTGCTGGCCAGGTAACAGAAAATTGACTATTTCTTCATTTTCGGCTTTCCACGCAGTTGAAGGCTGGTTATATCATTACACTGGAGCCGGCCAGGAGCGATGCGGAAGATTAATCTGAAGAAAACTGAAAATGAAGAAATAGTCAGTTTTCTGTCACCCGGCCAGCACTGAACACAGGAGACCCGGAAATGTTTTTTCTTCTAAACATGTTAGTAAAGAAGTCCTTTGTGTTTCCGCGGTGGTGCGCGCGCATGTGCGCGCGCTAACGTGCGCGCGCACGCGCCGGAAACGACGCTTGGCGGCTCTATTTAAGCCAGCAGAGCCTGCTGGCCGGTGCTGTCCGCTCTACAGCGTTTGGCTCCTGTGACCCCGGCTTTATTCTGAAAGACTTCCTGCACCTGTGACCCCGGCTTCCTGTTTGACCTGTCTGCCTGCTACCCGCCCCGACCTTCTGCCTGCCTCTGACTACGCCTCTGCCTGATCCTCTGAACCTTCTATTGCCCGCACGTTGCCGATCCTGCCTGTACCCGACTACCCGCTTGCCCGCACCACCTGTACCGCACTGCCAGCCCGTTACCGACCCGGCCTGCATCACCGACCATCCACCTGCACGAGCTTCAGCGGACCATCACCTGCCATCTGTGATCTAGTCCAGCCCTCGTGCCCCCCTGTGCTCCAGAGTTCCCTGTCTCCACTACCAGGGGCTCTTGAACCAGGGCCGCAAGGGAGGTTGCCCCCGCATAAGTCAGACTCAACCATCAGGTACGTGACAAAACAGCTGCACAAGGGGATTAGAACATTAGTGGACAGGATTGTAAGTCTGCACCCACTCTACCTCGCCCCCCTTTGATAAGCCACTGACAGTCCTGCAGGATGTGGCTGCCAAAGAGAACGGAGTTCCTGCTGTGGAAAATGTGCAGAAACTCCTTTCCCATGCGTTCCTGCAGGACTCGAGCCCTGCCCTGTGGTCAATTTGTAAAAGAGAAACTCACTCAGCACAGGACCCAGAAGATTCAAGTGATCACTGCAGTAGCAGTGACTACTACAGTTATTATCACCTTCCATGAGATCCCTCCAGTATAAAATATCCATACTTGCAATAGTCCAATAAAAGCATACCTAGACTAACTTAACCAGTTCCCACCCAGCCAAAATGACAGCCAGTCAGTACATCCGACGCCCTTCTGGAATGAGCTACGCTGCGGCACGATCTGTCACCTCCTGTATCCACCAGACACAGCAGATGACTGATCAGTGCACCGGCCACTTCTGGTACCTGTACACAATGAATGGCTTTGATTCATTCATTGTGTATAATTGTGTTGATTATATCAACATTACTCATCAATCACAGCGCACCTGTACCATGTGATTAGCTGTGGCCAATCACAGCTAAACACAATAGTAAACACTAAATCAATTAACCAAATTTCAGTAAAAACGGCTGTTTATAACAGTGAAATTAATATTTTAACACTGTATTGCTCTGGTCACTGTGTGTTAAACAAAAACGTAAAAAAAAAATAATAATATGCACTGATTTGGGTTATTTATACTAAAGAAATATAGTAGAATACATTTTGGCCTAAATTTATGAAGAAAGATTAATTATTTGCGAAAGTCAGAAACAGGAGCTAAGAAAAACAAGTATATTTGTCAAAAAATGTTTTTGTTTGTTTTTTGTTTGTTGTCCCAGTGGTGATTAAATACCGCCAAAAGAAAACTCTACTTGTGTGAAAACATGATATTTGGGTACAGTGTTGCACGGCCGCGCAATTGTCATTCAAAGTGCGACAGCGCTAAAAGTTGAAAATTGGCATGGGCAGAAAGGGTAAAAGTGCCTGGTACTGAAGTGGTTAACACTTGAACTGTGCACATTTCCCACTGCACCTATGGCCACTATAGACATGGACATAGGTGCACGGCTCATTTGGATGATGCTGCCAGAGACATAGCCATGTATGAGTGTGAAACAATGGCTTGAGCTGCCATCAAACTGGAGAGGGCAATGCAGAAGGAGTGGGTCCCACCAAAGGAGTGCGCATGGTAGGCGGACAATGCTGCTGGTAGCTGCAGAGAACACTCTTTGCCTGAAACAAAAAGTGCATTGTAGAGGGATAATGCTGGCAGAATTTCCAAATAATAAAAACGTAGAAACATTTCACAATAGTGATTTGATTTGCAGAAATGTGCACAGTGATACATGAAGCAAGACAGAATATTACATACATAAACTTTTCACTCATTTGTAATCTCCGAAGCAGGTTGTAGAACCTATAAAACTTGGAACCTATCTACAGGAAAACAGAGCATGGAGATCAAACATGTGATAGGATTACAATTGTGCAATATCATCATCTGACAAGCCCAGAGGTGAATGCCCGTTAAAAGGAAATCATAAAAACGTTCAAGGTCATTTGATGTTTGTATCTACTAAACATGCATGTAAATAAATGATAGTAAACTCTATGTTTGTTAAAGATGATCCTACTTGCACCAATTGTCTAAGACTAAGTCCTAAGCACGCAATAAAAATGTCTTTATCTTAACCTTGTTCCTTTAATAACGCATTATCTCATTGCCTTTCATAGAAGTCTGCACAGAGTTCAGAAAGAAAACTCGACTTACCTCCAAACAAAATGATATAACATAGAATTGCTACACAGGCCATTTGGTTACATTTGCTGTTATTATCATTTCCTTTAAAGCACAGCTCCAGGAAATATAAAACTCTCATTTGCAGTGCCAGCCACACTGTAAGGGCTAAAGCTGAAGTTTACTTAAAAGTGAAAGTTCTGCTCATCCTCTTTCTCCTATCCTCTACCCTTATTGGCAGCTTTATTTCTTTTCTGAAAATGGGTAACTTTTTGTGACAGGTACCAGCTCCCCCCTCCCCGCCGGCTACCTCCTGGGACATGTCATGGATCATGTCTCAGGAGGCTGAGGGACCAGTGTGAAAGCACAGCGCGATCTCACACACATGAAATGGGAAGGAAGTCACAGCTGGCTCCCACAGTCAGTCAAGATGGCAGCGCCAGGGATCCGAAGACCGACAAAGAACCAGCCTGAGTAAAGTTAGTGCTGGACTCCTGGACTGGCGAGTACTTTTCTATTAAAAGTCTGCAGCTACAGTAATTTTTTTTTTAAACTAACCATTGTTCCCTTTTAACTGCTTATTTACTCTAGGGTATAGTGAAACACTTTTACTAACCCAATTCTCTGCGTTGCTGGTGGACAACTCTTCCCCGTTTTGGGGATGAACTGTTCCTTGGCACCATCACATCCAATGCAGGGCTAGAGGCTCTGCATCAAGTCTTGATAAAGTCAGGGCCTTAGACCACTGGAGCATATGGGAGAAGACACTGCAGGGACCAGTCTTGCAGCATGGAGGAGTGGAGGATGAGGTAACTAAATCTTTTTTGTTCTATGCCCCTTCATTCTAAATGAGCAAGGCCTCACTGCAAGGGAGAATTTTAAGATCTCCTAGAGATCAGCTTTAAACCTGTAGCATGTGCGTATCCTGCCTTTACATGCACATGAACTTTAATGGCATCTCAGTCTTAAGGCCCATACACACAGTCTGATTATCGGTCAACAACGGTCGTCCAACAGCCTGTTGGCCGAAAATTTGATCATGTGTACGCATGATTCTACAGCCGATTTCCAATCGTCATCCAGCAGAAGTTGGACAGCGAGACTAGTAAACTTGTGTTGGCCAACAAGGAGTTGACGATTTTTGGCTCATGTGTACAGAAGTTGACCAACCACGTGGAAGTGCAAACACGCATGCTCGGAATCCAGGAAGCGTTTGGCTGTGTAACCTGTGTTCGTAATTCACAAATCACATTCACCTGAACTTCCTCGTTATACGCTCAGAACACGTCACTATGTTCGGCTTTGTTGGCTGATCACTTGATTCACGTTAGTATGCTAGACAAAGCTGCCATCGCCCAACCTGGACAAAAGTTGGACGTTCGGTTGACCAATCATCAGCTTTAGTCCGTAGGGTTCAATATTGAGTTGGCAACACTGGAAGGGGCCATCCCCAAACTGTTCCCACAAAGTTAGGAGCATGAAATTGTCCAAAATGTCTTGGTATGCTGACACCTTAAGAGTTCTCTTCACTGGAACTAAAGGGCCAAGCTCAACCCCTGAAAAACAACCACACACCATAATCCCCCTCCACCAAATGATTTGGGCCAGTGCACAAAGCAAGGTCCATAAAGACATGGACGAGCGAGTTTGGGGAGAAACTTGACTGGCCTGCACAGAGTCCTCACCTCAACCGATAGAACACCTTTGGGATGAATTTGAGCGGAGACTGCGAGCTAGGCCTTCTCGTCCAACATCAAAGCATGACCTCAGATATGCGCTTCTGGAAGAATGGTTAAACATTCCCATAGACATACTCCTAAACCTTGTGGACAGTCTTCCCAGAAGAGTTGAAGCTGTTATAGCTGCAAAGGGTGGGCCATTAAAGTTCATGTGCATGTAAAGGTAGTTGTCCCAATACTTTTGGTAATAGTGTGTGTGTGTGTGTATATATATATATATATATATATATATATATATATATATTTTTTTTTTTTTTTGTATAATTGATGCGATGCCTTTCTGATACCATGGCTGTAGTATTTCTCATGACATAGAGATCAGACCATGTGACTAGAGTAGCTAGCGGTAAGACTGAATAATGACTACAATGATTACCTCTATATTCTGTACGAGAAATGTATGATGAAACACTACTTCATATCTTATAAACCTTTGTCAAAGATGTTAATGTGATGTGATGGAACTGACAATAAACTACAGTTGAAAAAAAAAAAGACTGAATAATGACAACAGTTCATCCATTTCAACCTGAGTGCTTGTGTGTGTTTATGTCACTACCATTATCCATATCCCTGTACATTGCATTCACTAAGAAACACATCTAAAAGTTGTTTTAATTGATCTACACTCCTTACGGACACCACCAATTGTGGTAGGGAGTTCCACATCCTTAACACTCTTAGGCTCGGTTAACATTGGTGCGATGCGAGAACCCTGCAAATCCACTGCGGGTTCCCAACTTGCAGGCAGTTCACACTGCCATATGCGAACCGTCGGGAGTGTCAATACAAAGTTAATGACACCCCCAGATCGGTTCGTATATAGCAGTGCGACCTGTCAATTCGGACATATGAATTGGATCACATGGGTGTGAACACCCATGTAATCAGATTTTGGTGCAGACGAAAAAAAGGGTCCTGCACGACTTTGGTCCGAATACGATGTGAATTCAGCCATACAAATTTGCATCGCACAGTGATCACATGTGATTTGCACAGCAGTGAGGTGCAAATTACATGCGATGTCTAACATTGCATATGTGTGAACCGGCGCTAACAGTAAAGAATCTCTTACGCAGTTTAAAACTGAACCACATCTCGTCCAACCTCATTGTGTGGCAGTGGGTCTTCTTTAGAGACCTAACGTTAAATAGTTTCCTCCTAATGCTAGAGCCACCATTTAAAGATTTGTATATTGCGATCATATTCCCTCTTAAAGTTTCTCTTCTCCAGGTAGAATAAGTATAATGTTAGCCGTTCCTCATAACTGAGATCCTGCAGCCCCCTTATTAGCTTGGATGCCCTTCTCTGGACTCTCTCCAGGTCAACCACATCCTTCCTTAGAATTGGTAGCCAAAATTGGACGACATACTCAGAGTAAATATACTTTTTAATGCATTGTATGCAATTTCTGAGTATGTCATCTACAAAGGCCCCCAGGTCCTTTTCCATCCTCGATTCCTCCAGAAGTTCTCTTAGGCAAGTAACTTACATGCATATTTTTAGCTCCCAGGTACAATACTTTACATTATTTTATTTCCTTCACTAACACACGGAGCAGCTGAGAGTGCTGTATAAATTGTCTATAACAGGGCCGTGGCCTCTCTTTAGACGGGCCGTGGGCGGTTAGGGGCATGAAAGAGCCAAGCGGGCATAAGATGCGCGGGGGAAGGGGGCTGGCGAGCAGAGATGACATATCTCTCTGCATCACCGCTCCTCCGACTTCCGCCCTCACAGCGCGGGACCCTTCAGTGTTGGTGGTGTGGCGGAGAGCAGAGAGATAACATTTTTCACGCCCTATTACTGCTCTCCTGCCCTCAACACAGACCACATTGACATCCTCATCTGGTGGCACTGGCAGGCAACGTGGCAAGTGACATCCTCATCTGGTGGCAAGCAGCATGGCAAGTGACATCCTCATCTGGTGGCACAGGCAGGTGACGTGGCAAGTGACAACCTGCATCTAGTGGCAGGCAGCGTGGCAAGTGGCATCCTCATCTGGTGGCAGGAAATGGCAAGTGGCATCCTCATCTGGTGGCAGGCAGCACAACAAGTGGCATCCTCATCTGGCAGCAGGCAGCATGCAAAGTGACATCCCCATCTGGTGGCAGGCAATGGCAAGTGGCATCCTCATCTGGTGGCAGGCAGCATGGCAAGTGGCACCCTCATCTTGTGGCAGGCAGCATGGCAAGTGACATCCTCATCTGGTGGCAGGCAGCGTGGCAAGTGGCATCCTCATCTGATGGCAGGCAATGGCATCCTCATCTGGTGGCAGGGAATGGCAAGTGACATTCTCATCTGGTGGCAGGCAGCGTGGCAAGTGGCATCCTCATCTGCTGGCAGGCAATGGCAAGTGGCATCCTCATCTGGTGGCAGGCAATGGCAAGTGGCATCCTCATCAGGTGTCAGGCAGCGTGGCAAGTGGCATCCTCATCTGGTGGCAGGCAGCGTGGCAAGTGGCATCCTCATCTGGTGGCAGACAGAATGGCAGGTGACAATCCTCATCCGGTGGCAGGCGACGTGGCAAGTGACAATCCTCATCTGGTGGCAGGCGACGTGGCAAGTGACACACTCGGGGCTCCCACTGATTCTGCATTATGGTGAGTTGAACATTTTAATTTAATATTACAATGCAATAATAGAAATAATGCGCTTCAATCATCCTGACACTATATTAACCATGGTGCCGTGATGATTGAAGCGCCAACACCAGCCATTGCCCCGACAAATTGCCAGCAAAAAAAATCACATTCCACGTGCGCGTCCCCCCTCAGGCCTTGGCACAATTTTCTTCCATGCAGCCGGTCCCCAGTGCCAAAAAGGTTGTGGACCGCTGGTCTATAGCATCAGCTAGATACAGTATACAATGCTGTGTTCCAGCAGTGGGCCGGCAACTTCCCATCCTGCTCCTGGAACAAAGGCTGCTCATCCCTTCACATGATGGTTTGCATTTTATTATTAATACAAGGCTTTCACTGATTTGCTGAGGTTGAGCTTATGACATCATCCACCCTTCTCTCCATCCCAGCCAATCAGAGGAAATGTTGTTTTCCATTCCAGGGAGTTTAGGAATGACAAAGAGTGAGTTTGACCATCTAAAAAAAGCTATACCTGAGAGACTGACTAGAATGGCACATAGAGACAATGGGGTTAATTTACTAAAATTGGAAAGTGCAAAATATGGTGCAGCTGTGCATAGTAGCTAATCCGCTTCTAACTTCAGCTTGTTCAGTTAAGCTTTGAAAAAATAACCTGGAAGTCGATTTCTATGTAGAGCTGCACCAGATTTTGTACTCTCCAGTTTTAGTAAATCAACCTACTTGAGGGCAGGGACTAATGTGAATGAATAGAATGCAAAGCACTGCATAAATTGACACCCATATATCAATACCCATACTAAATGAATATTGCGGACAACTGAACAGAGAAATTGGGCAGCAAAAGAAAGGTGGAAAATGTAGAATACTATTCTGCTTTTACATGTGTATGACATTCTCTGGGAGGAATTTATCAAAACTGGGGCAGTTGTGCATGGAACCAAAGAGCTTCTATCTATAGCTTGTTCAGTTAAAGGAGTTGTACAGTCAGAAGGTTTTTTAATCTAAATGCATTCTATGCATTAAGATAAAAAACCTTCTGTGTGTAGCAACCTTCCTCAGGCCCCCTAATACTTACCTGAGCCCCATCTTTCTCCAGCGATGTCCACAAGTGTCTTAGCCATCCGGGACTCTCCTCCTGATTGGCTGAGAGACAGCAGCGGTGGCATTGGCTCCTGCGGTTGTCAAAGTCAGTTAGCCAATCAGTGGACAGAGGGGGCGGGGCTGGGGCTCCATGTCTGAATGGATACACGGAGCTGTGACTCAGCTCGGGTGCCCCTATAGCAAGCTGCTGGTTGTGGTGGCACTCAATAGGAGGGAGGGGCCAGGAGCAGCAAAGAGGGACCCGAGAAGAGGAGAATCCTGGCTGCTCTGTGCAAAACCAACTGCACAGAGGAGGTAAGTTTAACATGTTTATTATATTTTTTTTTAAAAAGAGACTACAATCACTTTAAGCTTTGAAAATGAACGTTAGAAGCCAGTTGATTGTCATGCACAACTGCTCTAGTCTGGCTTCTCTAGGTTTGATAAATTCCCCTCCATGTCTATTATCTTTTTCCTCTTTCTATAATAAAATATTATGCATCTGCATAGAAAGTGTACAATTTTGTATTCAATCTCTATCTTTGCATATGAGCATAGATGAAGCCTAAATATCATCTGCAGGTATTTAATGCCTACAGTCAAGGACGGCAGAACGAAGACCTATGTGCCAAATGACATGTGCAAGTAATACGGGTATGGTTGTCATGTCCTCAAGTTCTGTGTGCCAGAAACTAGCCAATAAGTAGATCAGAACGCCTAGGGCTCCTGATGCTTGCAGCAGAATAGGGCAGCAAGAATAACTCCATATCTTGTGCAACACATTTTGGTTTTTATTGAATAATTGCTGGTAATATTATACATACATAGAACCCTTGTGACTCACTAATCTGTTCCCATGCTTGCCTGGCGATAACTGCTTTGGTGCCTCTACTGTGGCTGTTGGCTGACCTCACTTGGCCTCTGGGGTGTCGGTTTGGCCACATCTCTTAGCAACTACCTACCAATTTCCATTCTTCTATTTAGGCTGGGTTCACACTGCTGTGCAGAGCGGCTTGCAGCAGGGGTCCGGTGCATTCCTATTCTCCGTTTCAGACCAAATTTTTGGGCTGCATTTGGACCTGAAACGGACCAGAAAATACACAGGGCTCTTCTGCAAACTGCTCTGCAGCCATCACAGAGATGTGTGAACTGACTCCATTGAGAGTCATAGTCTCCTGACATGCAAATTGGATGTGGAGAAACCTGCATCCAATTAGCACTAGTGTGAACCCAGCCTAAATGTTTGACAATCACTACTGTTATTAGTATTATGATGTATATATTTTCTATTGTTATAGAGCCCAATTTCCTCACATTTTCTCCTGAAGAAGCGGGATACTTGTTTGAAGAGTTTGACTCCTCTTTTGACTAATAGCCTTGGTGCAAGTAATATTCACTGTGTGGGTCTAGTGCAGCTATATAGAGGGATCATTTTACTATTTTATCAAAAATGTTTTGTATTGTTAAACAATTTGCAATAAACTGTTGTGATTCATTGTGATGTCTTAGGACGGTACCAAGAAAATCCTGTTGCCTCACTTCTCTTGTTCTAATACATGATATTATAGGATGTGGGTACCGAAAATACTTGGCTCTACACATCCATTTTTTCTGAGCATATGATTTTATTTACAGAAAAGGACAGCTGAACGAATGGTGGGCATAGCTTGTGCTAAGAGCTATTTGCCGAATGACATGCGCAAGTAATACGGGTATGGTTGTCAAGTCCTCAAGTTCTGTGAGGCAGAAACTAGCCAATAAGTAAACCAGAATGGCTAGTGCTCCTGATGCTTACAGCAATAATAACTTCATATGTAATTTTGGTTTTAATTAAATAATTTTCATTTTTTCTTAAAGTGGTTCTAATGCATTAAGGTAAAAAATGTTTAGGGCGTGGCCACGCACGGCATGGAGTAAGCAGCACTGTTGATAGCTCTGCCGAAGATCCTGCAGTGTTCTCTACATTGCACCGCCATCCTGCTTCCTACAGCCCCAGGACAGACATCACTGGACTCCGCACAATCCCAGCTACCTGCCCCTGCCACTATTTCAGACCTATCATGTCTAAAAGGACAACGGGCCGCAAGAATTTGCTGGACACACCAGGCCAAGATGGCGTCCTCCCGCCCTGCTCTGCTAAAGAAGCAGCTCAGAGACTGTTCGCCAAGAACTACAAGGACCCTCCCCCACCTGTGCTGTAAGATCCGGGAGCAGACATGCTGGAGGATGAGATGGAGCCCCTGGATGGTGTTCCCCGCTTGGGCAAATGAAGTATTAAGTTGGACGCTGTTGGTCCGTAGGTACAATGTACCCTACCTGCAATTTAGGTGGACTGTTCTTGTTCTTTTTCTTGAATTCATACAGATGGGAATTCTTCACTTATATCCAATCCAAGCCATTCCTTACTCGCCCACCAGGTGGAGGACTGAGATAGATCTTAAAATGGAGGAGGGGAGAGAGTGCAACCAAATTTCACACAATGTTGAGTGTTTGAGCTGGTTAAGTATGACCTATACAATAGTTCTGGGTGGGGGTGAAAAAATGCATATATCCTCAATTTATTTTGTATACGATAGTCATGGAAGCTACGAAGGATAGGGGCCTCACACTCCTTACTTGGAATATCAGGGGACTGAAAGACAAAGCAAAATGTACGGCAATGTTTAAATATCTCTCCAAGCTGCAGACACAGATAGTATGTCTGCAAGAGACCCATCTGCAACCAGACTCAATCCATCTGCTGCAAAGTAAGAAATTCCCTGTTCAATTTCACTCCACATTCTCCTCATATGCTAGAGGAGTAAGTATTCTAATTTCTAATTCTGTATTGTTCATAAACTTGCAGCAGCGGATTGATGGAGACAGCAGATTCATTTTTTTATGTAAAATTAACAACTTTCTATGTATCCTTGCATCAGTGTATGTGCCACCCCCATTTTCTCCTGACCCACTCAGGAAACTGGCACAATTCATAGCCTTGCACCCTAATGTGCCTGTCATCACTTTGGGTGATTACAATAATGTTATTGACCCCCAGATAGATAGAATGTCCACTATGGGGGGGAGGATAATCTACCTTCAGCAAGGGGGAGAAATGTGTTTGCCTCATTGCTTGTGGAGTTAGACCTGTGGGATGTGTGGAGGGAAAGGCATGAGATGGACAGGTGTTATTCCTGCTATTCAGCCACACATGGGGGTCTCTCCCATATAGATCTGGGACTCAGAAATACTACCATGCTCCCTTTTGTAATGGAGTCGGCATATGACTCACGATCGCTCTCTGACCATTCCCCTTTTTAGGTAAGGTCGAGTGGTAATAATTTGACTGTCCGACCTGTATGGCGACTAAACCCATTTTGGCTGACCTTATTTCCATCCCCAGATAATATCCCCAGAGCACTAGGAGAATTTGTTCGCCCTAATGCGGGCTCCGCTAGTGAGGCAGTAGCGTGGGACTCCCTAAAGGCCTTCTTGAGGGGGTGCCCCATTAGTGAAATCACGAAAGTTAAAACCAGAACCAGGGAATGGGAGGACAGGGCGCGAGATGACCTTCAGGTGAGAGAACAAAAACTGACAGCGAATCCAAACCCCAAAACCAAGGCGGAGTGGGTGGAGGCACAGGCACTTTACAATTCGGTATTGATGTCAGCTGCAGAAAAGAGAAGATATTTCCTACAACAAGAATATTTTGAGGAGGAGGAGAACACAGGCCACTTGCTGGCTATGCTAGCTAGATCCCAGCAGGACACCACTACAATCATGTCCATAAAAACTGAAAAGGACAAGGTAGTCACCACTACTGCAGAGACAGCCATTGTCTTTCACCAGATTTATAAATATTTATACGCGTCCAAATCACAGGCTCCTGTGGAGGAACTGAGATCGTACTGACAGGATATTACTTTCCCTAAACTATCAGAGTCTGAAAGAGCGACATTAGACTCCCCGATTATGATCTAGGAGTTGACTGATGCTTTGTCCAAAGCACCTAAACACAAGTCTCCAGGATCAGACGGGCTTCCGGCCAAGGTCTACTTAAGATATGGGGATATTCTTCTTCCCCCACTATAAAAAGCGTTTAGGGAGGCTGCTGTCAAGGGGCACTTACCAGACTCTATGAATGAAGCTATAGTAGTCGTAATCCCCAAGCTAGGGAAAGTTAAACTTCTGCCCGATTCTGCCCGATTCTGCCCGATTCTTATAGGCCCATCTCATTATTGAAATCCTGGTCACCAGACTTTCCAAAGTGATAGAGAAACTTGTCCATCCTGACCAATCGGGCTTCATCCCCACCAGATCTACAGCTGACAATATCAGGTGCCTGTTCCTAAACATACAGGTTCCAGTGGATGATCCGGGAGGCAGGGCCATACTGTCCTTGGATGCTGCTAAGGCGTTTGACAGCATGGAGTGGCCCTGACTCTGGGAGACGCTGGAGAGATTCGGTTTAGGACCTAACTTCATTCATTGGGTGAGGGCACTATATTCAGCTCCCACAGCTAGGATACATATTAATGGAACCTTGTCTCCCTCTTTTTCTCTCCGCAGGGGTACGCGGCAGGGGTGCGCTTTGTCCCCCCTGCTGTTTGCCCTAGTGGTGGAGCCATTGGCTATAAAGATCAAACACACGCCAGCTATAGTGGGCTTCCGGAGGGGTCCCCTAGAGGATAAAGTGTCTATGTACGCAGACGACACACTACTGTACCTGGGTGACTCACTGTGCATGGCCATGAAAACTATAACACATGGTATGCCCTTGACCCTCTGGCTAAACCCCTCCCAGAGGACACAAGTCAAATTCCCACAGCTCCATCTTTTAAATACCTAGGAGTGATGGTGTCCCCAATACCTTTTGACTATCCACGATTAAATTTGAAACAGCTGTTGGACAGAAAGCGGGAAAAAAGCCTGACCTGGTGTAAACTTCCTCTGTCGGTGGTGGGACAGGTCAACTTAATAAAAATGGTGTGGGTCCCACAGCTCTTCTACATCCTACATAACTCCCCCATGTGGATACCTAATAACTGGTTCAGAACTATTGACACACAATTTAGAGACCTCATATGGAAGAGGAAGAAAAACAGAATCAGTCTATATAACTTACAGTTTAGCAACGATAAAGGGGTGTTGGCTGTCCCAAATGACAAAACGTACTTTTTAACAGCACAACTGTAACAGTTGGCCAGCTGGAGGGTGGTGGACAATCCGAATACCGTGACACAAATGGTGGCCCGGGAATCTTCTGACTTGTTGGCCTCCTCTCATTTGGAGATGGACGTTCCAACACTCCCTCCATTCTCGCCCACGGCAATTCTGCTTAAGAGGGTATAGAGAGCAGCAAAGGCTGCCTTGGCAGTAAAGGGCCCGCTGTGCTTCACCATTATATGGGATATCCCAAACTTTCCGGAGCTTTTCAACCTACAGCGCTTCTCTATTTGGAAACGTAATGGAATCTGGTTCTTTCCCCAAATATATCAAGATAAAATTTTAAAACCATATGCACAACTATGTGATGAGTTCCAGCCAACATCCAAACAATTCTATCAGTATCTGCAACTCCGCCATGCACTGAGGACACAGGAGCAGACACTTACATTAGCAACTGCTTCATCTCCTTTGATCTGGGACATTACTAAAGCTAAAGTTAAGAGAGGAATATAATCTAGAATTTATGCCGCCCTTCTAGCCACAGCTCGGGACCATACATGCCTGCCCTGTATAGCCCAATAGGAAGAGGACCTGGAAGTGATTGACGGTCACCATTGGGATATGATACTGGAGTCGATCCCCATAGAGTCCATCTCAGCCTCACATAAGAGGTCCCAATTATTTATCCTCCACAGGGCCTATCGGACCCCAACTAGACTCCACGCATGTGGGGTACGTGATTCTCCACTATGCCCCAAATGTAAAATACAGGCAGGTGACTTTATACACATGCTATAGCGCTGTCCTAAGCTTAAGCGCTACTGGGAGGAGGTAATCCAAACCATCACTAATTTGTCTCAGATACCTATGCCATCTACACCACTGGTCTGCCTCTTAGGAGCAATAGATAGTAAAATGTATGAAAAAGGCACATATCTTATGATCACCCGTCTGCTTTACTTGGCCAGAAAATGAATCGCCAGACACAGCATGGCGCCCACCACACCCACTAAGAAGCAGTGGATAGCGTATGTTAACTCCCTCTTCCTCAGCGAACACTTAACATATCAACACAGGAATGCCATAGGGAAATTTAACGCTATTTGGCATGCCTGGTTGGATGACCCTGGTCTGGCACGTCCAAAGTTAGCAATGGATAGAATACTAAGACTTTAGCCCATCAAGAGTAGGTCCACTTTTTACTATATATCTACAAAGGTTCAGTACTTGTTGCCCATTAGAGATGGATTCTGGAAGAAAGAGAAGGGCTATATATGTTCAAACCTTTATTATGCACATAAGGGATAACATGTACTATCTATGTTATGGATTCCCTGATAGGAACCTTTCTTTTATTTTTTCTATTGTATTTTCATTTTTGTTTTAAAAGGGGGGTTAAAACAGATAAATACTGTAAATATGCTGTATGACTGTCAATTGACGAGTTCATGATGCATGTACTTGATCTGTAATATTTTTGGTAATTTGAGTAATGGAAATACAGTCATTGTGTATTCTCAATAAAACCTTTTGATTAAAAAAAAAAAAAGGTAAAAAATGTTTAGATAAAGGTATTGCACCCCCCCCCCCCCCCAAAAAAAACTTACTAGAATACTCACTCAATCCAGCGCTATGCCCTTCTGCAGCAGCTCTCTCCTCTCACTTCCTGATCTCACAGGTTTTGCTAAGGCAATGGGAGCAGCTAACTCCCGGTGCGGTCAGTCAAAACCTGTCTATGGACACAGGTAGCGTGGCTCAGGATTGAGCCCACAGGTATGCCACCATCAGAAGCGCCTTCCTATGGTGACACACCAAGAAAAGGAGGAGCACCGGCAGTGGATCTGAGAAGAGGAGGTTTGGGGCCGGTTTGTGCAATGCAATTGCACAGAGCAGGCAAGTATAAACCTGTTTGCATTTACAAATCACCAAATGAAATACAGTGGGGATCGAAAGTTTGGGCACCCCAGGTAAAAATTTGTATTAATGTGCATAAAGAAGCCAAGGAAAGATGGGAAAATCTCCAAAAGGCATCAAATTACAGATTAGACATTCTTATAATATGTCAACAAAAGTTAGATTTTATTTCCATCATTGACACTTTCAAAATTACAGAAAACAAAAAAATGGCGTCTTCAAAAGTTTGGGCACCCTGCAGAATTTATAGCATGCATTGCCCCCTTTGCAAGGCTGAGACCTGCCAGTGTCATGGATTGTTCTCAATCATCGTCTGGGAAGGCCAGGTGATGTCAATCTCAAAGGTTTTAAATGCCCAGACTCATCTGACCTTGCCCCAAAAATCAGCACCATGGGATCTTCTAAGCAGTTGTCTAGAAACCTGAAACTGAAAATAGTTGACGCTCACAAAGCTGGAAAAGGCTATAAGAAGATAGCAAAGCGTTTTCAGATGTCAATATCCTCTGTTCGGAATGTAATTAAGAAATGGCAGTCATCAGGAAGAGTGGAAGTTAAAGCAAGATCTGGAAGACCAAGAAAAATATCAGACAGAACAGCTTGCAGGATTGTGAGAAAAACAATTCAAAACCCACGTTTGACTGCACGATCCCTCCAGAAAGATCTGGCAGACACTGGAGTTGTGGTACACTATTCCACTATAAAGAGATACTTGTACAAATATGGTCTTCATGGAAGAGTCATCAGAAGAAAACCTCTTCTACGTCCTCACCACAAAAATCAGCGTTTGAACTTTGCAAATGAACATATAGACAAGCCTGATGCATTTTGGAAACAAGTTCTGTGGGCCGATGAGGTTAAAATTTAACTTTTTGGCCGGAATGAGCAAAAGGTACGTTTGGAGAAGAAGGGGCACAGAATTTAATGAAATGAACCTCTGTCCAACTGTTAAGCATGGGGGTGGATCAATCATGCTTTGGGGTTGTATTGCATCCAGTGGCACAGGGAACATCTCACGAGTAGAAGGAAAAATGGATTCAATAAAATTTCAGCAAATTTTGGATGGCAACTTGAAGCCATCTGTGAAAAAGCTGAAGTTAAAGAGAGGATGACTTCTACAAATGGATAATGATCCTAAACACACCTTAAAATCCACGGGGGATTACATCAAGAGGCGTAAACTGAAGGTTTTGCCATGGCCTTCACAGTCTCCGGACCTCAACATAATTGAAAATCTATGGATAGACCTTAAAAGAGCAGTGCGTGACAGACAGCCCAGAAATCTCAAAGAACTGGAAGACTTTTGTAAGGAAGAATGGGCAAAGATATCTCAAACAAGAATTGAAAGACTCTTGGCTGGCTACAAAAAGCGTTTACAAGCTGTGATATTTGCCAAAGGGGGCAGTACAAGATATTCACTCTGCAGGGTGCCCAAACTTTTGCAGACGTAATTTTTTTGTTTTCTGTTATATTGAAAGTGTAAATGATGGAAATAAAATCTAACTTTTGTTGACATATAAGAATGTCTAATCTGTAATTTGATGCCTTTTGGAGATTTTTCCATCATTCCTTGGCTTCTTTATGCACATTAATACAAATTTTTACCTGGGGTGCCCAAATTTTCGATCCCCACTGTAATGCATATTAAAGGATTATGCTTGATATTAAATACTTGAGGACCTTGGGGGTTGAGATACACCATAAAAAAACATTACCAATGATTCTAGAGCATGACTCATTTGCAGTGCTGCTTAGGCCAGCCACGTAGGGTTTGAATCTCAGCTGGTTCAGCAGGAGCCGACTGAGACTCAAACTGTTAATGGGCAGGCTAAATGTACCAAGTTCATCAATCAACTAGGGCACAGCCAGTCTGCCAGATTAGCTTCCGATTATTGCAAGTGGCTGCTACAGACGCTAGTGATAATCACTGGCTTCCCCCTGCCAGGAGAAGACAATTGTAGATTCCCCTGTCAGCACTGCCTGTGTTGATGGGGGAACCCATGGTTGCAGGAAAGAGATTTGTACGGTGTATGGTCGGACTTACCCCCTGCCTGCTATTGCGCTGCAAATAAGTCATCTTCAGGGGCGGCCCGTCCATTAGGGGTGCAGGAGCGCAGCCACCCTATCCATGCATCAGGCCCCCTAATCTACATGCAGGGCACCGGACGCATGGATGAATCCAGGGTAAGGGGGACAATAGGGATGAGATGACCATTGCTCTTATAATACATTAATGTAAAATGTCTGCAAACAGTGATATGATGTTCCATGTATGTTGTTCTCCAATGCTATAGCATAATAATTGGAGGCTACATAAATCCTGTATTAAATATTTTTGTCTATTTTAGTGACTAAGATAACATATGGTGTGATTAAGACTCCTGTAGTAGCCGACGCAATGGCGAAACATGTCGAGTAAGCACCAATGCACATATGTTGTATGATTCACTTCTGGTCATTTTTAAATGTTTTCTATGAATTTTATATTTTTTGTTAAAAAAAAATGACTTTTATATAAAAAAAATATCAATGAAATAGTTGTGGCACCCTGAAATCCCATCTGCTTTCAAAAAACTTCAAAAATGCTATTACCCTATTTATAAATGACTTTGCTATGTTTTGTATCCAAAGTGTATTTTAGTATTCTTATACACAGTATATACTATAGAATAAAATTCATTGATTTTGAACTGCAGTAACAATACTTATATTAAATCCAACATTGGTCAAAATAAGTACTTTTTTCATGTAATGTCTTTTTGTCTATAGATTGCATAGAAATTAAAATTTATAGTGATGTAGACTTGCTTTCTGACTGCTATCAGAGCACAAATACTATATCTTTGTACTGCTGGCTATAAGGAGATACAAGTACTTGAAGACACGAATGTAAATGAAATAACTCATTACCCTAAAATGAAGGCACCATTCACACCTATCAGGTCCACTCCTGAGATACACTTCCTATATGTTGTGGCGCAGAGTGTTGAACAAAATGGTATTCGTCTGATTTTTGGTTCATTTTGGTGTGTTGGAACCCCATTCAAACAAAGGGTCGGCCTTTATGGAACGCACATTAACACAAACAAATAAAAAAAAGCTTTAATGAGCTTCAATAGATTGCCTAGGTGGGAATTGGGCCCCAAGTTAAATCCTCGCCTTTGTAGTTATCTCGTTCTTAACAAAATTATTGTGCAATCCTGTGTTAGGATAACTGCCTAAAACAAGCAGAAATAGATTCTGGGCGTTGAAACTGATTCGCGCCTGTGTGCATAGGCATATTACAATATAATGGTCTGTTATTTTAGCTCAGTAAAAGAAAAAAAAAAGCTGTACTGAGCTTTTTCAAGCTGCAGTGTGCAAGAGGCCTTATTTATTTTTAAAATACACTCTTGAGGTTATTATTAATAACTTTTCAAAACGCTAATTATATGCAAAGTTATTTCAGTATTTTTCATTCAAACTAGCCTTTAGTTTGGCTTGTCAGCGCGCTCCCATTTTAATTGTGGGCATGTGAAGCCCACTAGTGTCTTCTTCTGGGATAAAGTGTTGCTGGTGACCCAGCATGCCCCTCCCGATCTTGCGCATGTGCGTAAAACACAAGGCGCGGCGCATGGGTTGTCTCGGGTTGCCATCACCACGGTGGTGGCGGAGGAAGTTCCTGTCCAGTTGTGATGGCAACCTAATTTACCAATCTAGCCCACTGACTCCTGGGAATGATGACACACATCTCCCAGGAGCCAAGGTGCCGCAGGATATGACGTACATCGCCACGGTCGGCTCAACAGAAAGAGGAAACAATACACCGTGGAAACAATGTAAATCCAGCTGGGAAAAAAAATGCCCAATGATGTTTTTTTGGTTTGCGGTTCAGAAACGGATCCTGTAAAGATGTATATGTGGGTGGAACGCCGCTTTAAAAGCCATTTATAGGACTTTCCTAGAATTAGTATTCAGCCCAAGGAGTCTGATACTGGCCTATGCTGTAGAAGGGTTGCTGTTACTCCTCCTAGAAGTAGGATGCTTGTGATAGAACTAGAAGCCTATCATGAGGGAAAATAATAGATTGGCTGGACTGTTGACCTCAATATAAACATACTGTCCTCCACCTAAACATACTAGCCATCTGGCTATCTGAGTCACTTACCTTAAAAAAAGAATAACCATGTAACTAGAATTTTCATTGAGAGATCAGCAGCAATAGCTTACATATTTTTCTCATGAAAGAAACCAGACTATTGTATTATGCTCTGTATGAATCTGGCTTATGTCTTTTTGGCATAGGTCCCTCATATATCCTCATAGTTTCCACTTTATGTATTGTTCAGACAAGAACCTGGCAGTTAAGAGAAAGGATAAACACACACACAGGACAGTTATTTGTCAAACTTTAACAGCATTTCATGCATTGTAATGGAGGGCGTAAAACAAGAATTTAGCCAATGTTTGTTTTTTCTATTTTAGTAATTTTCTGAAAAAAAAAAACAGGTAATATTTTGTTAGTATGACTGTGGAAAAAAAACAATAATTAAAATGCACCCTTCACCTTGAGCGCCTACGGTCCAGCTGCCCTTTTTTTCTTTATGCTCTTTTCTCTCTCTATATATCCTAACATACACTAGATTATGAAAGTATCGTGACGCCTGCCTTTAAAAACATGAACTTTTTAATTATTTATTTTTTTGAAAAAATGTTTATTATCTCGCTCATCCATGTCTTTATGGACCTTGCTTTGTGCACTGGTGCAGAATCATGTTGGAACAGGAAGGAACCATCCCCAAACGAAGTTGGGAGCATGAAATTGTACAAAATGTCTTGGTATGCTGACCCCTTAAGTGTTCCCTTCACTGGAACTAAGGGGCCAAGCCCAACACCTGAAAAACTGGATTTTTTTTCTACTTACCATAAAATCCCTTTCTCTGAGTTCATTGACGGACACAGCAGCTCCATCTTGACCTTAGGGTTATATTGCCACCTTCAAGAGTAGGACTAGGCAGAACAACAATTATCAAAAAACAGACACAGCCCCTCCCAAGGGCAGTCCTCACTGGTGGTAACCCTTCACCCTGTAACAGATAGCTCAGTTCGTAACAAGCAGTACAAACCACAAAAGGAGGAGTAGGTGCTGTGTCCGTCAATGAACTCAGAGAAAGGGATTTTATGGTAAATAGGAAAAACATCCCGTTTTCTCTTTCGTTCATTGACAGACACCGCAGCTCCATCTTGACCTTAGGGACGTCCCAAAGCCTTGTTAAAACGAGGGGTGGGTGAACCAAACTCAAATGAAAAATTTGGAAAAACTGTGCACAGACGACAACATAGCCACCTTGCACACCTGAGAAACAGACGCCTGATGCCGGAAAGCCCAGGAAGTGCTAATCGCCCTGGTAGAGTGAGCTGTGACGGGGAAGGGAGGTTCTAGACCCCTAACAGCATAGGCTTGTATCACAGTTTGTCTAATCCAATGTGAAATAGTGGCCAGCGAGGCCGCCAGGCCTTTGCGTGGACCATCCACCACAGCACAACCGACCTCCGAAAGGAGGCCATGGCTGCCAGGTACACCCGAAGAGCCCAAACAACATCCAACGAGTGCAGAGCAACCTCTTTAGGATGAGATGGACACAGGCATAAAGAAGGAAGAACAATGTCCTCATTGATATGAAAAGACGACACTAACTTCGGGAGAAAGGAAGGTGACGGGCACAAGACTGCCTTATCCTAGTGTAGGACCAAATATGGAGACCTAAAAGACAGAGCCTCCAACTCCGACACTCGACGGGTGGACGTGACAGCCACAAGAAAAGACACTTTTTGCGAAAGCAAAAGCAACGAGATTTCCCTGATATTCTCAAACGGCGGCTTCTGAAGCACCGAGAGGACCAGATTAAGGTCCCATGGCAGCAGAGGCGAACGTACCTGGGGAGCGACATGCCGAATCCCCTGTATGAAGGTACGGATCAAAGAATGCGTAGCCAATGGACCCTTGATCATGCTCAATGCCAGCTTCTGGTCGAGCCCTCTCTGCAGAAACGGCAGAACCCTAGAGACCGAAAAGGAGTGGGGATTCCGACCCCCCATCCGCGCGTCAGGAGATGTAAGCCCTCCAGGTGTGGTGATATATCTTACGGGAAATGGCCTTACGTGCTTTGAGCATAGTAGGTATCACCGAGGCTGATACACCCCTCAACATCTGGCATTCAATAGCTAGGCCGTTAAAGCCAGAGAGGGTAAAGCAGGATGCAATATGGGCCCCTGGGATAGTAGGTCCTTGCGTAGCGGGAGTCGCCAAGGGGCATCCACTACCATCCGTACCACTTCGGCGTACAAAGAACACCGCGGCCAATCTGGAGCGATGAGAATGACTGCTATTCCCTCTGATTCTATTCTGTGCAACAGATGCGGAAGAAGCTTGAGGGGAGAAAGGCATAGATGAGCCGATACCGAGCACACGGTGCCAACAGAGCATCTGCCGCGTCCGCCAAGGGATCTCTCGTCCTGCTCACAAAGGTCTGCACCTTCTGATTGATGCGAGACGCTAGCAGGTCCATGTTTGCCGTGTCCCAATGCAGACAAATCTGATGGAAGACATCTGAGTGCAGGGACCACTCGCCCTGATCCAGCACCTGTTGGCTGAGGTAGTCTGCTTGCCAGTTTTCTACGCCCGGAATGTCAACGGCGGAGATCGCTGGCACGTGAAGTTCGGCCCACCGCAGAATGTGGGCCACTTCCGTCGCCACCGCCGAACTTCTTGTCCCACCTTGATGATGATTCACATACGCCACGGCCGTGGCGTTGTCCGATTGAATCCTGACAGGACGCCCATGCAACTGCCTCGTCCACTGGGAGAGGCAGCACCTGATGGCATGAAGTTCCAGAACATTGATCGGGAGGAAAGATTCCTCCATCGACCAGTGGCCCTGGGCCGACAGCAACCCCAGAACTCCCCCTCAGCCGGTCAGGCTGCCGTCCGTCGTGATCACCGTCCAATGAAGGGGGAGGAACGACTTCCCCAGCCAAAGTGCCGGGCCGTAGCCACCAGAGCAGTGAGGCCCTGATCTGATGGTCCATCTGAATCATCCGATCCAGGGACGAAGGGGATTTGTCCCACTTCGCGAGAATCTCCCGCTGCAGAGCACGGGTGTGACGCTGGGTGCACGGAACCACCTCGAAGGTGGACACCATGAGTCCCAGGACCCGCATGCAAAAGCGTAGGGATGACAGTTTCTGGGACAGTAAGGAGCGAACCGCCGACTGAAGCGTCTGTAGCTTGATTGGTGGAAGGAAAACCCTCACCCGGGCAGAATCGAGAATCAAGCCCAGGTATTCCAGTCGGTGGGTGGGGTCAACACCGATCCGATTTCGGAAGATTTAGTACCCAGCAGAACTCCTGTAGGGTGTGTATGGTGATCGCCACATTGTCCCTCAGAGCTGGAGCCGACTCCACTCGCAAGAGGAGGTCGTCCAGGTACCCAACCACGGCGATGCCCCTTTGTCTCAACAGAGCCAGAACCGGGGCCAGTAGCTTGGTGAAGACCCGAGGTTCAGAAGCCAGGCCGAATGGGAGGGCCACAAACTGGTAGTGATGCTCCCTGACCGCAAAAAGCAGGAAACGCTAGTGCTGAGCACAGATGGGGACATTCAAGTACACGTCCTTGATGTCGAGGGAGGCCAGGAAATCGCCCTGATGAAGTGCCGTCACCACAGAGCGGATGAACCCCATCCTGAACTTTCGTACGTGCACAAAACAATTGAGGGCTTTGAGGTCCAGGGTTGGCCGGACACCATTCTTTCGGAACCACACAGGTTGGAATAAAAGCCCTGAAATCTTTCCGAAACTGGTACAGGAACAACGGCCCCCTGGTGAAGTAGGTCCTGCACTGCCTCAAGTAAGGCCTGTAGACGGCCCGGGGGGAGATTCAGATTCGAGACAAAGAACCTGTCCGGAGGGCGGGAATGAAATTCTATTTTGTACCCTGACAAAATTAACTTGTGCGCCCAGCGGTCGGAAATTCGGGAAGTCCACCGGTCCGCAAACCCACGGAGACGCCCCCACCCGAAGGACGGGTGTGGGCAACCCTTGATGCTGAGGAGGACTTGTCCTCTGGCTTGTCATGCTTGCAATGCCAAGGACGCTTCTGTTCACCCGCAGGGGCCTTGGAAGGTTGGGAGCTCTTGCCGTCGAGCGGGGTGTATGAAAAAGCCTCTTATGGGCAGAAAAGGAGGGGCCCTGCCTACGGCGGGGCTCTTTTCCCCTCTTGGTCTCCTGGAGAAAGGCGCTCTTCCCCCTGGTGAGGTCCCTGATAGTCTCATCTAGGGTAGCTCCAAAGAGCCGTCCGCCCTGGAAAGGTAAGTCCGCAAAGGCCTTCTTAGATGTTTGGTCCGCCGACCAACATTTCAGTCAGATAACCTGATAACGCCTGATAACCACGGAAGACACAGACAATTTAGAGATCAGAGGGGCCATATCCAGAGCTGCATCACACACGTATTTGAGCCCTTGGGTGAGCTGGTCAGCAAGCTCCACACAGGCCAGAGGAGCCTGCTCGTTGCTCAATTTGCGGTGCAGTAACTTCGCCCATTCCATGAGCGTTTGCGACACCAGAGCAGTGCCCAACACAGGCCGCAGAGCTGAGCCTGCCACAATAAACATAGACCTAGCAACTGCCTCAGCTTTTCTATCAGCCGGGTCCTTGAAAGACAGCGTGTTCCCTCCACCACCAGAATCGTGGTCGCCTTATTCAGTCGTTATGCGCGGGGGGGGGGTTGACGATGGGAGGTGACGCCTGCAGGGACGGCCACCTCCTGCGATGCACCAGCTGCATCTTCCAGCTTTAGAGTATCACGCACCACTGTAATCAGGGCGCCTACTAGCGCCTCCTCGTGCGCAGCAACCGTCGCCGAGTATTACATAGTTACATTGAAAAAAGACACAAGTCCATCTAGTTCAACCAAAAAAAAAAAATGATATATAACCAAACAATCCCATATACAATCCTTCACCCACAGTTGATCCAGAGGAAGGCAAAAAACCCCAGCAAAGCATGATACAATTTGCTATAACGGGGGGAAAAATTCCTTCCTGATCCCCCAAGAAGCAATCGGATACACCCTGGATCAACCTAAAAATGTTAGTACCCAGTTATATTATTTACATTAAGGAAAGAATCCAGGTCTTTTTTAAAGCAATCAACCATGCTGGCCAAAACCACCACAGGGGGGAGTCTATTCCACATTTTCACAGCTCTTACTGTGAAGAAACCTTTCCGTATTTGTAGATGAAATCTTTTTTCCTCTAGACATAAAGAGTGCCCCCTTGTCCTTTCTGATGACCTTAAAGTAAATAACTCAACACCAAGTTCACTATATGGACCACTTATATATTTGTACATGTTGATCATATCCCCTCTTAATTTCCTCTTCTCAAGAGAGAATAAATTCAGATCCTCTAATATTTCCTCATAGCTGAGCTCATCCATGCCTCTTATTCGTTTGGTTGCCCTTCTCTGCACTTTCTCCAGTTCCCTGATATCCTTTTTGAGAACTGGTGCCCAAAACTGAACTGCATATTCCAGATGGGGTCTTACTAATGATTTGTACAGGGGCATAGTAATGTCTATCTCTGGAGTCCATACCTCTCTTAATACAGGAAAGGATTGTGCTTGCTTTGGAAACCACAGCTTGGCATTGCCATTATTAAGCTTATGATCTACCAAAACTCCCAGATCCTTCTCCAGTATGGATTCCCCCAGTTGTACTCCCCCTAGTATGTACAATGCATGCATATTCTTAGCCCCCAAGTGCATAACTTTATCAACATTAAACCTCATTTGCCACATAGTCGCCCAATTAGACAGTGCATTGAGGACTGCTTGTAAGTTGGAGACATCCTGTATTCCTTCTCGCTATCCGAGGAATTCAGGACCTCACCATCAGACAGCTGAAGGGCGGTCCCTACCGTCACCGCAGAGTCCCCCTCAGGGTCAGAGTCCTCCCCGAAGGAAGGGGGGGTAGGGGCCGCTTCTTAACCGCCTTACGCCCACACACGCTACCTCTACCTGGGAGACAAAGGGCACCAGGACCACCGACAGTGCGTCAAGGTAGACCGCAGCCCCAGAGGCACTGGCTGCAACCACGGAGGGGAAGCACCCACATCAGAGGCCATTGCGTCGCCCACCCTGGTAACACACCACACTGGACAGAGGCCTAGGTTCCAGGGAGACCAGGCACCCCCCACCCAGAGAACTGCACAAGCCAGGAGAGTAACCCCCAGGAGGACTCACCCCCTGCCGCCCCCAAGTTTGAAAAGGAAAGGAGGCTGTGCCTGCTGCTGCCATTGCCTTGTGTCCTGCCCGTGCTTGCCCTGTGCTGCTGTGTCCCTGTGCCACGAGGGGACCGGCGCCAGACTCAGCTCCCAGAAGTAGCCCCTTCCCTACACACAGGAGGCCTAAGGCTATGGGAAGATGGCCGCCGATCACACTGCCCCAGGTTGTTATAATGGGCGGCCGGACCACCGCAAAATGGCCGTCGCGGCTACCGCAAAATGGCAGCCGGACTGGCCACACCGCAATGGCGGTGGCGGCCGGAGCACGGGGCGGGGTACAGCAAGGCTCCAGCCACCCAGCAGGGAGAGACCCCAGGGAACAGCTGAGAGGGAGCAGTGCCAGCACAACAGTAAGACCGGAGGAGGGTGGGAGGAGACATGAATCACCAACCGACCACCCCAGGGGGTACCCGCCTGTTTCCCCCCATACTCCAACAGGGGTGGGGGGCGTACTTACCCATCCAGTCGGGAGGTAGCGGGTATCCCACCCGAGAGCCCGGTTGGGGGGCTGTCGGCCATGGTAGCACTGTGACTCAGACCTCTGGCTTCCGGTCATATATGCTCTTTTGGGACGTTCAACCTGCCGGCCGCCCCATCCGGTTAGAGGCCTGTCGCGGCCAACCCAGCGCGGAGCTAAGGTCTGCGCGTGTTCACTGGCCGGGCAGGGGAGACTACCAGGATCTATATCATCAAGCCCAGCAATTGATTGCAGTCTTCACGCGAAAGCACAGCAGAAGTGGAAACCAACAGAAAGAAGAACCACAGGTCCCAGCAGGGAGCCAGATCCTTACTCCTTGACTAGGCAGAAAAACTGAGCTATCTGTTACAGGGTGGAGGGTTACTACCAGTGAGGACTGCCCCTGGGAGGGGCTGTGTCTGTTTTTTGATATTTGTTGATCTGCCTAGTCCTACTCCTGAAGGTGGCGATATAACTCTAAGGTCAAGATGGAACTGCTGTGTCTGTCAATAAACGAAAGAGAAAACAACCCCACACCATAATCTCCCATCTGCCAAATGATTTGGACCAGTGCACAAGCAAGGTCCATAAAGACATGGATGAGCGAGTTTTGGATGGAGGAACTTGACTGGTCCTAACTTCAACCCGATAGAACACCTTTGGGATGAATTAGATCAGAGACAGCGGGCCAGGTCTTCTCGTCCACATCAGTGCTTGACCTCACAAATGTGCTTTTGGAAGAATGGTCAAACATTCCCATAGACACACTCCTAAACCTTGTGGATTGCCTTCCCAGAAGAGTTGAAGCTGTTATAGCTGCAAAGGGAGGGCCAACTCAATATTGAACCCTACGGACCAAGACTGGGATGCCATCAAAGTTCAGGTGCGTGTAAAGGCAGGTGTCCCAATACTTTTGGTAATATAGCGTATCTTAAAATGTGGTGGACTATGGTCTAGCCAACTCATAATACAACTATTAATATACAACACATGGGTAGGAGTTTAGGGTCTTCAGTGTGCTATAGTCAAGAAAGTAGCACTACCTCCTAGCGAATATGTGCAACACAATAATGGGGATTTTGACTTACCCATAAATTCCATATCTTGGAGTACAGTACAGGACACAGGATCTGTAGTCATGGACCATTGGTCATTTTCCACTACCTTCAGGTGATTTGACATTGGCAAAAGCTTTGCTGGGAACACCCCCCAGTGCACCCTTATATACAGGGCCAGTGCTACCACTAGGTAAACTAGGCAGCCACCTAGGGCACAGCCATGGCTGCTGGTTTATTTACTCTCTAGTAGGAGAAGGTGCCTGGAGCTTGTCAGTGTGCCTCCTCCTCTACCCGGCTGTCTAGCACTAAAAGTGTCTGTGGCGGCGCGGCAGCACTCTTGAGGAGGTGCGGGTGGCCAGAGCCAGAGGACAGGCTGACTGGGGGCACAGAGCCGTGACAGAGGATGGGCAGGAGACGCAGGCTGCTGCAGGAGCCACTGGAACTGGGAGGATCAAAGCCGATCAAGAAGACAGACTGGCATCATGACATGGAAGGTACAGTCTCTCATCATACACAGACCTGGCTTGCTGATCTACAGACAGAGACTAGGACAATGGGACAGAGGAGGGACTGAAGATAGGGACAGGGCTAGGAGTCTCTCCCATCTACCCCCTCTCCATCTCTCTCAGCCCCCTCTCTCTCTCAGCTTCCCCCTTCTCTCTCAGCCCCCCTCTCTCAGCTCCCCTCTCTCTCTCAGCCCCTCCTTTCTGTCAGCCCCCTCTCTCTCAGCCTCCCTCCCCCTCTCTCAGCCCCTTCTCTCTCTCAGCCCTCCCTCTGTCTCAACCCTCCCTCTCTTTCGCCCCCCCCCCTCTCTCTCTCAGCCCTTCCTCTCCTCTCTCGGGGGGGGGGGGGGGG
>BLSH010328943.1:836591-856504 GCA_018402905.1 Glandirana rugosa
CCCCCCACCACCCAAGATACTGCTTTAGGTAGGATTAAAACCAAAAAGACAAAATGCACACTATTGTTTTTGGGTTGTACTACGGGTATAAACAACAACTAACATACACATATGTGGTATCACTGCGATTGTCAGGAGCAAGAGTTTATTTTGGGTTGTTCTTTAGTGGAAGGTTATGGTAGTTTTTTTTTTTTTTTACTATTTTGGGCCAGTTTTCCTTTGATGAAAAATTAAATCAAGAGATTTCCATTACCATTTACCACCAAATGAAAGCCCAATTTGTATTGAAAAAAGGTATAATCCACCTGGATGCCCAAATTAGTTGTGATGATATGTACGTCTTTACTAATGCATTAAGATTTGAAGGGAAGTTCCAGGCAAAACCTGAACTCCGTTTGAAACAAAAAGCACATAGAACCCAACACCCCCCCCCCCTGGTTTTTGAATATTCTTTTGTTTTTGCAGACCTTTGTGGTATGTTTTCTTTGGAACTTCTGTCCCATAGCGCCACAGAGAGGTACATCACTTCCAATTTTTTTTGTGCCATCCTCCTGGGGCCTGTGTGTGTCCCAGAAGACGACAAGACCATTCACAAACCACTGCGTGACTAGCACATGCACAGTAGGAAACAGGCTGTGAAGCCGCAAGGTTTTACTTCCTTTTTCCCTTAGTAAGGATGCCGGCGCCTGCACTGATCAACTTCGGGTGCTGACATTGAGGGCTCCCTGGAGAGGTAAGTGTCCTTTTATTAAGTCAGCAGTTTCAGTATTTGCTGCTGACTTTAATTTTTTTCACCCAGACTGGAACTGCTTTAAAAGTGGTGTACTGTATAAAATGCTCACATCCCCTCTGTATTAGAACAATAAGTTCCCCTGTGTCTGTGTTATATCATAAATATGCTTATCTATACTGATAGCACAGCGTCTTCCTTCTATCATTTGCCTCCTCTCCTCTGCCTAGCTGACAGTTTAAGAGGACGAGGCCGAGCACTGTAGCTGACGTCAGCCGGGGAGAACAGGAGAGAGAGAGAGAGCGCGCCGAGGAGTCACATGATCGCAGGGAGCAGCTGTGTTATGAGTACAGATTGTGTTGTATCATAAATATGCTCATCTGTACTGATAACACAGCAGCTCCCTGCAATCATGTGATTCATCGGCTCTCTCCTCTCTGGCTGACGTCAGCTGCAGTGCTTGGCTCCACCCGCTTGAACTGTCAGCTAGGCAGAGGAGAGGAGAGAGGAGGCAAACGATAGTAGGAAGATGGTGTGTTATCAGTACAGATAAGCATATGCATGATATAACACAGACTTCTTGTTCTAATACAGAGGGGATGGGAGCTTTTAATGTTAATTATGAGAGCAGCAGGAGTGGGGGGACAGGCGCTGGCTGACACAAGCAGACAACCAGATAAGGGGGGCACAGAAGAGACAGAGCAGGCTGCGGACGATGGAGGCTCGTACTGACTACTGTGTCAGGGCTCAACAGCCCTGATATATCGGAGTCAGCGTACAGGGGCAAGGTAGAAACTGGCAGTATCAGACAGGTATTGCAGATGATACAGGGGGCCAAATGACACAGCACAACCACTTGCTTACTGGGCACTTAAACCCCCCTCCTGCCCAGACCAATTTTAGGCTTTCAGCGCTTTTGCATTTTGATTGACAATTGCGTGGTCGTGCGACATTGTACCCAAACAAAATTTTTATTATTTTTTTCCCCACAAATAGAGCTTTCTTTTGGTGGTATTTGATCACCTCTGCGGTTTTTATTTTTTGCGCTATAAACAAAGAGCGACAATTTTGAAAAAAGAACAATATTTTTTACTTTTTGCTAGAATACAAATTCAAAAATAATAATAAAAAATATTCATCGGGTTTGGCCGATTTATATTCTTCTACATATTTTTAGTAAAAAAAAAAAAAAAAAACGCAATCGGCGTATACTGATTGGGTTGCGCAAAAGTTATCGCGTCTACAAACTATGGGAATTGATTTATGGCGTTTTTAATATATATATATTTTTTACTAGTAATGGCGGCGATCTGCGATTTTTATCGGGACTGCGATATTGGGGCGGACATGGATGGACTTGTGTCTTTTTTCAACCTGACTAACTATGTCGGACATTTTTGACACTTTTTTGGGACCAATGACATTTATACAGTGATCAGAAATTTAAATAGCCACTGATTACTGTATAAATGTCATTGGCAGGAAAGCGGTTACACTAAGGGGGCAGTGAAGTGCTTAACCGGGTTCCCTGCATGTGTTCTAACCATGGGGGGCTGGCCGGGACAGAACAGATCTAACTGATCCCAGTGACAGGGATCAGTAGATCTGTCATGTCCCCTGTCACAGAAAGGAGAACCACCGTGTTTACATCGGCGGTTCCCCATTCTGCAGCTCTGACAGGCAATCGCGGGTCTCGGGTGGACATTGAGTCCTCCTAACCCGTGGGCACGCCCACAGAGCGAGCGGCGGTCGCGTGCGCCGTCAGTGAGTGCGCGCCAGGAGCGTGCACAGGGGACCACGTCCATGGACGTCGCACCGGAAATTCATATCCGCGCTGGTGCCGTACTTCGGCAATAGCGCAGATCTGAAGGGGCTAATCTATTGATGTGCACAGGAGCGGCAGCGCTCTCTGCTCTTCCCGCTCATTGGCTCCCGCTGCTGTCAATCACAGCCAGTGAGGAGGAAGCAAGGGGTGAGTGGGCTAAGTCGTGCTACGTGTGTCAATGGACACAGAGCGGGGCTTGGGAGCGAGCATGCACGAGTGCCCCCATAGCAAGCGGCTTGGTGTGGAGAAGGAGCCATGAGTGCTAGTGGGGGACCCAAGAAGAGAAGGATCGGGGCTGCTCTGTGCAAAACCATTACACAGAAAAGTAAGTATAACACATTTGTTATTTTCATTAAACAAGAGCATTTGCAATAATTTTAAAAGGTGAGAATTGCCCTAATTTTAGGAGGCTTCTGCTCACTGAACCCAAACTTCCATTGTAAGAAGGAGCAGTAAAGCAGAACAACTGTGTAGAACTGCAAAATCTATCAATGTTATGAGAAAACAGAGCTGCACCAAGTACATCTATAATTAAAATACAAATGGAAAAAAAGTTTCTAATTATACACATACAGTTGAACACGCCTATATGTGTGTATAAGGGACACAAATTTTAAAGACTAGAATCCCCTTGTAGGTGTGTACTAAAACTGAACAAACCAGTTCTCTTCTATCCAACAGATAAGCTACATTTGGGAGGAGCAGTACTCCCCCTGTACAAGCATTGCAGTCATTTCATTCTACACCCATTTCCTCAGAGCCCTGTAACCACTTCAGCCCCGGAAGGAATTCACACTTTAGGACCAGAGCACTTTTTGCGTTTTGGCACTGCGTAGTTTTAACTGACAATTGCGCGGTCGTGCGCCGTTGTACCCAAACAAAATTTGCGTCCTTTTTTCCCCACAAATAGAACTTTCTTTTGGTGGCATTTGATCACCTCTGCGTCATTTATGATCGCTGCTATAAAAAAAATAGCAACAATTTTGCAAAAAAACTATTTTTCTTACTTTTTGCTAAAATACAAATTCAAAAAAAAAAAAAAAAAAAAAAAATAGGTTTTGACCGATTTATATTCTTCCTTTTTGGTAAAAAAAAAAAAAAAAAAAAATCGCAATCGACGGTTATTGATTGGTTTGTGCAAAAGTTGCAGCGTTTACGAATGATGAGAATTCATTTCCGGGTTTTTTTTTTTTTTTTACTAGTAATGGTGGCCGATCTGCAATTTTTAGCGGTACTGCAATATTGCAGCGGACCATTTTCACACCTTTTTGGGACCATTGGCATTTATACAGCGATCAGTGCTATAAAAATGCACTGATTACTGTGTAAATGCCATTGGCGGTGAAGGGGTTAACCTGGAGGGGACGCTCTAAGGGTTAACTGTGTTCCCTCAGTGTGTTCTAACTGTATGGGGGGCTGCGCTGGCAGGGGGAAGGGAGTGATCACGGCTTCCATATACAGGAAGCCTGTGATCACAGCCCTTCCCCTTGTCATAACGGAGATCCGTGTTTACATACACGCACCTCTGTTCTTTCACTGCGGGGGAGCCATCGGTTAGCCGGCGGAGATAGAGTGTGCCCTACCCGCTCCCTGGCCTCCTCAGAACATTGAGCGTGCCTCTGGCAGCGCGCGCGCGCGCTCACAATACTAGTTATCGCGGCCGCCGTCAGGTGAAGGCGGTTTGCGATAACGAGCCACTTTGCCGCCGTCACACTGCGGCGGGCGGCAAGTGGTTAAAGCCTCATGCACACAGGACGTTTTTTGACTGTTTTACAGCAGCTGTCTTTAGCTGCAGACGTTTTTTTCTACAGTCCATAAACTCTCCATCATGTTATCCTATGTGTTCATGAACACATAGGCTGTTATCAACTGTTTTTAGAAGTGACAAATGCACTGATTACTGTGTAAATGCCATTGGCAGTGAAGGGGTTAACCTGCAGGGGGCGTTATAAGGGTTAACTGTGTTCCCTGGGCGTGTTCTAACTGTGGGGGGACTGCCCTAGCAGGGGAAGGGAAGTGATCACAGCTTCCGTGTAGAGGAAGGCAGAGTTCTTTCACTCCGGGGGGGGGGGGCATCGCGGGTAGCCGCACCCGCTCCCTGGCCCTCCCCGAACACAGTGCGCGATCTCGCAGCCACCATCAGATGACGGCGATTTGCGATATCGCACCACTTTGTCGCCGTCAACCTGCGGTTGGCAGTCGGCAAGTGGTTAAAAACGCGAAAAAACTGGTAATATAACGCTAATAACAGCTGAAAAAAAAATCACTGATAAGCTACTGTTTTTTTTTTAACGTCCTGTGTGCATGAAGCCCTAAAGCCTCATACACATAGGCGTAGGTAAAAAAAATTTACAAAACGTCCGGCCCGACGTCAGGGAAAAATCTGCATTTTTTTTTGGAGTTTTGCATCGGCGTTAATGAGCATTAATGCACGTTAGTCAGCGTCAGCAGGCGTTTTATAAAAACAAAACACATTCCTCGGGTTAATGTTAGTGAGCGTTTTGCGGCGTCTGCATCAAAAACGGCAAAACATTACAGCCTCGGAACGCGCTGGCCGTGGGTTCTACTTTCGACACCATCTACAGCTCAAAAACTATGGCGTTTTTAAAGGTGCCATTGAATACCATGGACAGCTATAAAAAACGCTTAAAAAGTTATCCATATTCCATGAGATGAGGATGAATGAAGCAAGCAGTGTGTGGGTCTTATACTGTACACTGCTAATAGGATCTCGATGTCTGCTGCTTTATAGGACCATATTACTGATTGGATGTGGAGAAAAGGCACCAACAAACATTAAAGAACATATGCCTGATACAGTTCTACAGCCTGACTGGGAACGTTTGTATGTGGCTGGACAGATTCTTCACCATTGATCACAATTGCTTTCTCTCCAGGGCAGATCAAAGTCCTCAGCAGCCCCACTCCCTCCACTTCTCCACCGTCTTGCCTAAACATGCAACGATTACTAGGCAGCCATCCCAGACCCTGCCTGATGTTTGTAGGCAGCTTAGCAGTCATCCGCTGACCATATCTATTAAAGTGGTTGTCAACTCTTGACAACCACTTTAAACTACAGGAACCTGTAGCTTCCCTGTATATCTCCTAAACCTGTACGGTTTAGGAGATATGCGCTATACTGGCATGTGCTGACGTCATTCGGCACATGCGCAGTGAAGAAACGGCCTCTGTGCCATTTCTTCACTGACAGCGTGCCGCAATTGGTGGCTCCCGCGCGAATGCGCGTGACGGGAGTGACGTCACGCGACTCTGCCCAGTGTCAGCGCCAGAGCTCACGGCCCCGGGAAGGAAGTGGGGTGAAGATGGACGCTTCCTTCTGTGGGGACAGTGTGGGCGTCGATGGCAGGTAAGTGGCACATAATAGGCTAGTATACAATGCATACTAGCCTATTATGCTTCTACATTGCAGGTGAATAAGAGGAAGTAAACCCATCAGGGTTCACAAAAAAAAAAAAAGTTATTACCTGTTAACTTTCCAGGAATCTTCCAGGATGGCTTACGAAAGAGAGGCTTCTCCCAGCAAGTACAGGAAACACATGATCCACATTATTTAAAGGCATGCGCCAGAGAGCCTCCTCAGTTACTATAAATGACCGAAGGCCCACATAAAAAATACATATATGTATACCTGCATACCTACATGCCAACCAACCCATTATCATGCATTTAATATACATAACTTCAGGGTGGGAATAGGCGCCGTCCTGGAAGATTCCTGGAAAGTGAGTTAACAGGTAATAACTCTGATTTTCCCAAGTCATCTTCCAGGGCGGCTTACGAGAGACCACAAAGGAACTGCCTGCTTAGGGGGGGCTATGGCCTGCAGCACTTTCCTCCCAAAAGACTGGCCCATGCTAGACAGCAGATCCAACCGATCGTGCCTGATGAAGGTTTGGAAGCTGGACCAGGTGGCTGCTTTGCAGATCTGGATGCGGAGGAAGGTCCTGTTCCTTCTGCCCAGGAGGTCGCCATCGCTTTAGTAGAATGTGCTTTTAAATTAGGGAGGAGGTAATCCCGACTCTTTATATGCTTCAGAGATGGCCAATGTCATCCACCGTGCGATAGAGCTCCTAGGAGGCACTATTACTTTTGTTTGGCTCCTGAAATTGCACAAAAAGACAAGAAGAGGATTGCTGATCTTTGGCACGCTCACTGTATGCGATTAGGCAGCCTCGAACGTCAAATTTGTTGAATTCTACTTCCTTGTTGTGTATAGGGTCATTGCGGAAAGTTGGAATGATAATTTCCTCTGTGCGGTGCAAGTGTGAGGCCACCTTAGGTAAAAATGCCGGGTCTAAAGACAGAACGATTTTACCCGAAAGGATGACACAATAGGGCTCCCAATGGAGAGAGCTTGGATCTCACTTATTCGCCTAGCCGACACTAGAGCCACCAAGAGTGCTGTTTTGAGGGTTAGCATCTTAGTAGATATATCTTCTAGAGGTTCAAAAGGATCCTTATACAAGTTTTTTGGTATAACAGAGATCCCAGGAAGAGCGCTTAGTTGGCCTGGGTTTAGTTTTGCGACCAGATACTCTATCGTTGTGCATGTGCATACGCAGCACTTCTTCCACACCTTGTTGATAGCATTGGTTGTTTTCTTCCACTGTTGAAAATTGATTTGATTACTTTCTGGGATAACCCTTTTCTTAAGAGTAAATCCCTTTCAGAAGCCATGCCATCATTGAAAACTGGTGTAGCTGCGGCTGTGTAGGTGTATAAGCTCCCTTGATGTAAGAGGTCTGGGGAGAGAGGAAGCTTCCAGGGATACATCACGCTTTGTCTGAGCCGCCCGGGTGAACCATGCCCTCCTGGGCCAGAAGGGGGTCCAGGAGTGGGTGAGCACATCTGGCTTCTGTACCCCCTTGCATGTTTATATACCAGACCGTAGTTATATTTGTCTGAAAGTATTTGTAGATGCTTGCACCTTAATGAAGTTTCGAATGTAGTTAAGGTCTCCATCACTGCCCTTAATTCTCTTGCATTGGACAAAGCATTGCTCAAAAGTGGCGGCCATGCACCCTGAGCCCAGTGCCCCTGAAAATGGGCCCCCCAACCCCGGGCACTCTTATCTCTAGTAACCACCCCCCCCCCCAGCCCTCCAGAAGCTGAGTCATCCCCCTGGAGGCAAGCAAAAAAAGTATCATCGCCTAAAGACAGAGGCCAGGCAGGGAGAACCAGACCCAGCACCTGAATGCAGTCTGTGCAACCCCCCAGGGCTGTCACTGCTACACTGTATATTACAAAACACAGTATGTAATGAGAAAGGTAAAAGCATTAGGAATGGGTCTCTGGACCCCACTATGTTCCTCTAGTGCCCCCACCACCAGGAATATACAGAGTAGAGTGTGCCCCTGCACCTCTAGTCTCTTACCTTAGGGCAGGAGTCCCCCAGCGTCTCCAGACCTGCTTCATTCAGACGACACCAGGTGCTGCTTCCACCATGCCCAATATAGCCAGGCTTGTGTGGATCCCGGTCTGGCACTGTGGATCCTATGCCAGAACGGGGGGTGGTGTGTGAAAGCGCTCCAATTTGCCCTAGCTGGTTCCAGTCCTGTGTTACCAGCTCTTGCCACCTCCAAGATGGCTGCCGTCAACTTTCTGTTTGCATGAGTCACTTCCTCTGCGTCGGCCATGATGTCATTCACCGGGGCCCCGCCCCCCTCGCACTCCATGTGGAGAAGGAGGAAGGAGAACTAGGAACCGCATGGAGCCCAGACTCCAAAAGAGACCTGGCGTCCACAACACCTCCCCCACTACTTGAGATGTACTCCCGTGAGTACCCTCCACACCAGCTGTACGCACACCACCCCTGGGTATGGCTCACGTGTTTCCTGTTTTAGGTTAGAGGAGCCTCTCTCTCATAAGCCGTCCTGGAAGATTACTTGGGAAAATCAGATTTTTTTTTTTTTATTTAAAATCAATTTTTTTGATCTAAAATTGATTTATTTGATTTTTATCAAATTTATTTTAATAAAAATGCTTTTGGAGTAAAAGTCTATCTGAAGATAATTTTTTATTTAGGATACATTACTAATTTAGTTTATTCAGCATGAAATGGAGCTGAAAAGGAACTGCTGTCTGCTCATATAATTTGTAATAAAAACATATTTGCAATTCTGAAGCTTCCCTCCAACCACTTTGCATATTATTTCATATATACTGTGATTCTATACTTGCCAAATATGCTGCAGAAACCTCCCTCCACTAAGTCTGGCTGCAGTTATTTTAACTGTGGGCAGCTGAAGCTGCTGCCTGGATTTACACAGACACAGAGGCACAGCTCCAGCTCTTCAGCTCTGCAGCTTTCATTGGCCCTCATCCCGCAAGAGTGAGAGAGAGAGCTGTGCATGGCGTCATAAACCTAGGCTAATTACCAGACCATAAACAGGAAGTGGGCTGTATAGGGTATTTACTGGCAGAAAAAAATGTTTTACTATCCAAAGTTAAAACAAGGGCAGAAGATTTAATAGATGGGAAGTTGAAAAAATTACTGAAGGTCTGATTTAGTTATGTAGCATGAGGCTGCATATTCTGCATTTACATTTTTGGTAAACTCATTAAATGAATCCAAGCTCTGCAAGTGGAGATAACATGCACTGCATTGATGCATTCACATAATTTCACAGTAACTATGAGATAAAGCAAAGTTCAGGAATATTCCTTTATCCCACTGTTTTGCAAATCTATGTACACTACAAACTGTATGATTGAATCTGTTTTGATATCGCTGTTTTACTAACCTGACAGCTTATTATTCTAAATAGGAAACCTTCATTTTGTTTGCAAACATTAAAGATTCTAACTACCAGCAAGAATAAGTCCTTACATTTAAAGAGCACCTGTCATTTCAGATCCATCATGGCAGCGCCTGTTAGTGGGCATCCACTCACCTGCTGCTGCCACGTCCCTCACCTTGTTGTGTCACTGCCGCATCCCCAGCCGTCCCATTAAAGTGAATAGGACTGTCGGGTCAGAGGAGCCGCTGTGGGACAGAAATGAAAGTTGCTCTTTAAAAACTATGATTAAAATAGAGTAGATTTAAAGCAAGCCTTTTTACTAGTGATTTAAATCAAATCCACCCTGATGACCAGGCCATTTTTTGTGATATGGCACTCCATTACTTTAACTGACAATTGACAAATTTGTCCCCTTTTTTCATCCCCTTTGTTTTCCTTCCCCCTCTTCCTCTCCCTTTCCCTAACACTCTCCTTCTCCCTTTCCTCTCCCCTCCTCGTTTCTTACCCACCTCCCTCTTTGTTGCCTTCAGGCATTCCTGCCTTTCCCCATCTATCCTAGACCCCTAGTTCTACCCTTTTCCCCATTCCTTTTTCCACCTCAGTCAATACCTACCCGTTTATTCTACACCTTTTCCAATATTATCACATATCCTTTTATAACTTTTCACACTTAATCTTGAACATTACACGTTGGTGCCTATCTATCTTGAGTATGACCAATAAGGACCCTTACTTACATTTGAATTTTTATATATAGTTACAGCACATATTTACCCCCCGTGCTTGCCGTGGGGGGAGACGCCCTCTCTGGGGCATATAATGCAGCCCGCCTGGAGATCTGAGACATTGGGGTAAGTTTACCATATCTGACCTTTTGCCAGGCTTTGAAATATGTAAATTGTGTGCAATGACTAAGAAGATTTACTGTACTCCCATTATTCTTAGACTTCCTTCCTTTTTATAAAAGAGTTTTGTCAGGAGATGGCGCTGTCAAAAATGTGTGATTATCAAACCCATGTGTAGTGATTGTGTGATTGTGTGATTTGATTAACAAATCTCTTGGCAACACTCCCAACTATACTGCAGAGGGAATATATAGACATTGTCAGTAGGTCTGTTGTATTTCTGGAGTAGTGTGAGCGGTGTCTTAAAGGAACACCAGACTTTTTACGGACACTTATGATTTTATTGATTAATATTTACAAACTTATTATTGATGCACTTTAGAATAATTGATCACATATTGTTTTTAAGAAACTGCACATTTGTCTTTTGCAATCACTACACATGGGTTTGATAATCACACATTTTTGACAGCGCCATCTCCTGACAAAACTCTTTTATACTCATTACTCTCCTCTTTGGAGGAGAGCTACTGGAGGGCAGCAGTCTATATTTACCTTCAGCACACACATTTTTCTCTGAGCGCAGGATCTTCTCCTCAAATTCCTTCCTTTTTACTCCTGAAGAAGCGGCTTGATCCGCGAAACCAGTCGAGTGGGAAAGGAACATACGGTTGGCCTTCCATCCTAAACCTAAGGGTCCAACCCCTGGGCCAATCGCCAATTCTCCTTCTAGAGTAGACTTATAGGGGTGCAGTATATGTATAACAAAATACTTTGTATGTAATCATTCTTATTTGATTCATTGGTACCATGTATGTTTTATTATATTTCGTAATTTAATAAAAAACATTGTTTTACTATAATCTGTATGTTTTTCGAGTGCCGAGATAGTTAAAAGCTCCCAGATTGAGACCGGATACTGGGGCAGGTCCAAATCGTCCATCTTTCCACTTATCAGTCCAGATGATGTCACTCAATCTATTTACACACTAGTCTTTTTGAGGCTCTCAATTGTCAAATAAAGAAAAGTTAATCATATGAAAACCAAACAAGGCACCGTAAACTAATGAGAATATTCAGTTCAAGGAAGCAAAATGTCCTTATTTTACTGTGTTCACGCCACAATCGTGCATGCTCTTGCCCATGATGTAAGATCCTCCAAAAAGAAAAAAAAAAAGTATTCCATACTTTCCGAGATGCCCACTCACCTGAAGATTAGACCTATATAAAACATACAGGTCTAACTACGCTTTATTAAATATATTTGTTTTCATCCACTGCAACTTTTGTGCCTAGGGTAGAATCGCGCAGGTTCCTTCAGGGCTGTAAGCAGTACTCAAAAAGAGGAAAAATTGCCCAATAATATAGTAATTTACATGTTGGGCGCCAAGTTGCAGTGGATGAGAAACCAAATGTAAATGATAAAGCTTATTTAGACATGTATGTATATATAGGTCCAAGTCTAACGTGAGCAGCCTTTTTTTTTTTTTTTTTTTTTGTAGGGTCGCATATAACGGGCAAGAACATGCATGATTGTGGAATGAACATAGAAAAACAAGCACATTTTGATTTCTTGGACCCTTTATTTTAATTGGTTTTTGGTGGCTTGTTTGAGTCACAGACATGGTTGGGACTCAACCAGTTGTGCACATGTTTTAGGTCACAGAGAATGGATTATTTTTTTTTTCTATCATTTATTCTTTGATATATTTATCTTTTATTTAGGCCCCATTCACACCTGAGCGTTTTTTAGCTTGTAAACCGCTCAGCTCTGAAGCTCCAAAACGCCCAACAAGCCAAATCCCATTCATTTCAATGGCCCCTGTTCACGTGTGAGCATTCTATCGCCTGAAGCAAAATGCCTGAAGCTCAAAAAAGTACATGAGCTTCTTTTTGGCAAATTACAAGCATTTTTGGCTCCATAGACTTCAATAGAAACTTGACTTGAACAGAAAAACGCTTGTAAAATTCTCGTAAAAAGCACAAATAGCAGCTCCCCATCCCTAATTTCCTCTCCCCCCAAGTGCTTTCTATTGGCTAAACAAAAACACCTAAAACTGTAAACCGCTTGTAATACACTTCTAAAAAACACAGAAAAATGCTAGTAGATCAATACGCTCAGGTGTGAATGGAGCCTTAGTTATTGAGCAGACATGAATTATCAGCAACACAGCACATTTAGGCTCCGTTCACATCTAGGCATTGCTATTTTACAGGTGTTCTTGTGGAGTTTTTGTACAACCGTTTGGAAGTTCAAAGGTCACCAATGTAAAAGTAGTAAAACGCATGTAATCTGCCAAAAAAGAAGCTCATGTGCTTTTTTGAGCGACGGGCATTTTGCTTTAAGCGACAGAATGCTCAGATATTAACAGGAGCCATTGAAATGAATGGCATTTGTCTTGTTGGGCGTTTTTAGATCCGAGACTTAGAGCAGAAAAATGCCTAGATGTGAACGGAGCCTTACAGATTTATTTACTGTTTGCTGTGGGAACACATTAGTGGTGTCTGCAGCAGCATATTTAGGGAGTTGAATCATAAGGTAATAGCAGTGCATGGGAATTTTTATATATTTATATCTATATACACTAGATTACCAAAAGTATTGTTACGCCTGCCTTTACACACACATGAACTTTAATGGCATCCCAGTGTTAGTCTGTAGGGTTCAATATTGGGTTGGCCCACCCTTTGCAGCTATAACAGCTTCAACTCTTCTGGGAAGGCTGTCCACAAGGTTTAGGAATGTGTCTATGGGAATGTTTGACCATTCTTCCAGAAGTACATTTGTGAGATCAGGCACTGATGTTGGCCTGCCTCGCAGTCTCCACTCTAATTCATCCCAACGGTGTTCTATCAGGTTGAGGTCCGGACTCTGTGCAGGCCGGTCAAGTTCCTCCACACCAAACTCGCTCATCTATGTCTTTATGGACCACATCAGTGCCTGACCTCACAAATGCGCTTCTGGAAGAATGGTCAAACATTCCTATAGCTTCGGTCTCGAAACGCTTTGGACAAGGGGTTCTGTATTACATCATATGATCATCTAGCTCTGTTTGAGACTTTGGTTATTGTTCAAATCTTAATTATGAGCCGGTGCTTTACTATGTGTTTTTAGTTTAACCACTTGCCGGCAAATCACATACCTGGTATGTCTTTTGACTTCAAGTGGTTGTACCAGGACGATGCCTGCAGCTGCAAGAATCATCTTGGCACTGTTTTTTTAGAGCCAACGGCCGGCTCTCTTGAAGCAACCAGAGTGGTTAACTAGCCACTTGATTGCTATTACAAGCAGCAGGAAGGGACGCCCCCCCTCCCGCGGCTCTCTCTGGCTCTCCTGTCCCACGGGGAAACCTGAGCTACTAGCTTGCATGTCCGCCCGCTAGTCGGAGACCCACACAAAGCGGAATCGACATTGATCGGGTCTCCGCTATGGTAACACAAAATCGATGACATGACATCACTTCTGGTTTACCTGGATGTGAACAGTGCCATTGTTTGAAAATCAAAAGTAATTTAAAACACGCTCTTGGCGTTTTGAAAGCTTTCAAGTGCAAAGGAGGGATATGGAGTCATATTGACCCCCAGATTCTCCAATAGTACCTGTCACATGACTTTTGCTGTTTACATTCTTTGTGACAGCAACAAAAGTGCTAAAAAAAAAATAAAAAAGAATTAAAGCAAAGCTAGCACGCAAAGGTAAACCTGTGCACCGGTGCAGCACGCAAACAGCGATCGTCTCACATATGAGGTATCTGCGCAAACGTCAGATCATGGGCAGTAATTCTAGCACTAGACCTCCTCTGTAAATCAAAAGTGGTAATCTGTAAAAGGCTTTTAAAGCGTTGCCTGTGGATAGTAAAATTTGCGTATTTTGCCGCCATTGAGTGGACGTGTGCAACTTTAAAGTGTGACATGTTTGGTATCTATTCAGGCAGCGTGACATCTTTTATATTTTACAAAAAAAAATTAGGTTACATATTTAGTTTTTTTGCATTTAAAAAAAAAAAGTATTTTTTCCCCAAAAAATGCGTTTGAAAAAATATTGCGCAAATACCATGTGACAAATTGCAAAACCCAACAATTTATTCTCTATGTCCTCTGCTTTAAGGGTTCTTTTGGGGGTTCCAAGTCATTTTCTAGAAAAAAAAAAAAAAAAACATAAAAACCTGATTTTCACATGTATACCAAAAGTGCCAGAAAATGCCTGGTCTTCAAGTGGTTAACTTGTTTAATAAAGTAGTTCTTTTTTATAACCATGTGTTATTTTTTGTTATCTAAATCTCACTTCAAATCTTCAAAGGCTAGCAGTCAGGGACAACAGTGTCTTAGATCTCACACTGCAGATATAAAGATAGAAGGTTGTAGCACCCCACCCACACATACCAATAAATACACTGCTATTTATCAGGGCAATTTCAGACAAAATTGTAGATTTTTCAGGGTACTGCTTAAGCAAAATTAACACTTTTAAAGGTTTCCTATACCAGGGCTTGACAAATTTGCTTTAAATCTAGGAGCTAGCTAAAAAAAAGTTAGGATCCAGTTTTTCCAGCGGGGAAAGTAATTTGCACCCCCTAACTTACCTACAGCAGAGCGGCCAGCCAATAACCCTGATGTAACTGTTACATCAGGGTTATAGGCTGGCCAGAAAGAACAACAATGAAAACCTGTTATAGGGAGAAACTCCACACCTATGGGTTTCGGGATTGTGACAGAATCGCTGCGATTATGCCCCCAATCTCAAAACGCAGGTTCAGTTGTCATTATTATCAATGGCACCTAAAATGCAGTGTGGTTTTGGCGCAATTGTCGCGCAATTTACTGCGTGGTAATTGTGGCAAATTGCTTTGCTTGAAGCTTGTCACCCAAAAAGGAGCAAGAACTTCTTATGGGGGACAAGCTTCACGCAATGCTATTTGCCACACGGCAATCGTGTCAAAACTGCACCAGGTTTTAGGTGCCATTGAAAAAAATGACACCCGAACCTGCATTTTGCGATCTCGGGCAGAATTGCAGCAATTCTGCTGAGATCCCAAAATTCCTCGCTGTGAATGGAGTTGTCCTGTTTCTCACATTTCCGGATGTGTTTTCAAACACACAGATTCGTATGATGGGCCAGATATTATATGTTCCTATTGAGTAGGTTCACACAGATGTGATCTACACACACTGCATTTTCAGTGCCATTATGAAAAGAGCCCTGTGTCAGTGAGAGAGAAAATATCGCACCTATACTGAAATCACACACAAACCTGAATGACACTGCGATTTTAGTACACAGATGTGTGAATCCAGGCACCAGGATGCAATTTATAGTCACCATGGCGACCTGGCTCCTGGGATTTGTGGAGTCCTGTCCCATACTAAAGCAGATTTTTACTTTTTGTTCTGTTCAGCTTTAAGCATATAAGTCCTGATATCAACTCTTGGCTCGAACCTGTATGTTTATCCAAGTAAATATCTAAATATAATGAGGGGGGGGCGTGACCGGATGCTGGAGTGAGCTGGCGTGCACGGGCCGGCTCCTGTCCTGAGCTCCATGGAATCCTGAGAGCGGCACTAACTGCACTCTGTCGCCGTCAGGAGGAGAGAGTGTGGGGCGGCTTCCAGAGCAACGTGGGTTCCTGACCCTGCGTCGACCTTGCGGTTTGGCAATACCAGGTATTCTGGGGCAGCATTCAGACAGCGGAGGAGCGCCTGCTGACCTGAGTGTGCCTTCCGCCCGGTTGAATCAGATGGCGGCATCTGAAGGTGAGCTGGACCCCTGAAGCAGGAGTGCGGGGAGGCGACAGCTAAGGATACGGATGCCGGCTGGTGGTCTGAAGAGAGGCGGGATGTGCTGAAGGAACTCCTGAATAAGGATGGGCTCGGGCGTGTTTCGCAAGTGCACGTGCCTGAGCCCATCGGGAAGTGAACCCTGCACTGCGCTAATAAGAGGCAATGAGACATTCCCTGATCACTGCAGCCGCGCATCGGGGAAATGTCTCAATGCCTTTGATTGGCGCAGTGCAGGGTTCACTTTCCGGCGGGCACGTGCACTTGCGAACACACCTGAGCCCATCCTTATTCAGGAGTGCACCTTACTCCTGAAGCCCAATAAAAGGTCAGCGAGTTGTTTTCTTCATTTTCATGAGTATTATGGGACTATAGTAGTGAAGCAAAGGTAAACGCAGCTAGGCTATGAAATGTGAATGCCATTTAAAAGCTGTCTCCACCGAACTGTCCCATGAATATAAGCCACAGCTTGCTACACTGCACTGCATGAAAAACTGCACCATGCCACACAGTTTGTAATAACTACACTTTGTTGCACTGAAGCATGGATATAATCCACAAGTATACAGCACTTTATACATGTAGTCTACACCCTCTGGCACCTTTTGCTTTGTATGCCCCAATGATATCTCTCTGTATGGAGTTGGGAAAAGTTGGAAAAATTAACTGAAAATCATCACTGTATCTTCTGCTTAAGCTGCATATTAGCGCATAATACAAGACAAACTGGGCTGCAGGTTGTCACACTGAAAGGTGTATATAAACGGTGACTACTAAACGGAACTGCCCATACAAGGCAGTTTTCGGATCCAAAGATCTATTCCTGTAGGATATATTATACCTGCATCAAACCGCACATGCCCATAGGAACACTATTGGTGTGTATCCACACCCGGCCGAAGTGGCCTCATGCAAATTGCCTACCACTTTCCAGCGCTTATATAAGCAGTACCTGGATACATAGCACCGATATACAGTTTATGCATGACCGCAAGGAACAAACGGACACTAGTAGTAATGGACAATATTGTACTGCTTGTGCAACAGCCATGCCATGATACAGTACCCCTTAAACAGGTTGCATTTCTCTTGCACTGCCCTGGCTTTGAGAAATGAGCTACGCTTCCTGGCACTGCATCGCCTATATAATTGATCTTGAATTTCACATCCTGTATATGAACCATCTTAATTGGTCTGGCTCTGCATACGCAAGATAACTCTCTTTGCCGTAAATGTTGAAAGTAATTTGAACTTTATTTTTTAGCACTTGCACTGTCATGCTATTTCTTGCGCACGTAGTCCGATTCTCTAACATAAGATGTGCTTTGAACTTTTTAAACAGACTTTGTGAAGAACATTTTTTTTTTCTATCTATGGGGATGAATCCCACTGGCATTAAGTGATAAACCGAAGTTATAATACGCTACTTCATATCGCCTATACAACGCCGTACTTTGTAACACAAGAAGGTATATCAGATTCACCCATTTTTCCACTGGTACCACCTCTATGGACTGTAACCCATTGGCTATGTAGTAAATAAAACTTGATTAGAAGCTGTATCGTAATCAATCTATATAGCTAATTCCCCACTGATCTCTGGTAACAGTTGTGAGAATTAGGGAAGTGTGTACAACTTGAAATCAACAGACACAGCTCATCATGGTAAAAAAGAAAGGAAAGGAGGTGGTGCCCCAGGAAATGAATGGCACGCATTAAACAACTAAGGAAACAACGAAATTATCTCAGGCTGCAGCCGTAAAATTGGAGAAAAATGTCCATACTCCTACTCAATCCCCCGTAAAAGGGGGCACCAATCTCGAATACCTCCAGTGTGGGTAATCCTAAATCCCTTCCCACTTTGTCATCAGCACTTGGCCCATCACTTATACCAGAGTCTTCACTGAAAAAAGTGTTGAAAGCAGTAAACACCTGTAAATTAAATCAACTTTATGTGATCTATTTGAGCAAATGAAAGGTATCAGAAGAGGTTTCCCATGTGCGTCATGACATACAACAGATACAGGAAAGGACCACAGCGGTGGAAGAAAGGTTAGCACATTGGAGGATGAGCTTAACCCATTAAAAATGGGACATGAATGAAAAAATGGATATATATACATATGTCTCCAAAAATCGATGATATGGAGAATAGGCTCAGGAGAGAATGTGAGAACAGTGGATATACTGAAGTGAAATGAAGGTCCAAATCCAGTGGCGTTCCTGGAAAGATGGTTTAGGGACACTCTTGGAGAGGGTGTTCTCTCCCCTCATTTCTTCATAGAAAGGGCTCATAGGGTCCCTTTTAAACCACCCGACAGGGGGACATCCTAGGCCACTCCTGTTGAAATTATCTAACTATACAGGGATAAAACCACGATCCTTCAAAAGGCCAGAGAAAAAGGCAACATCTTTTTTAATGGAGTAAGAATATCCATGTACCCAGACTTCTCCCCAGGTCTCCAAAAACGTGGAGCTAAATTCATGGAAGTGAAACGTAGTCTACAACAATTAAAAGATCAATTATGCTTTATCATATCCAGCATGATCAAGGATTTCAGCACTGGGGGGTACACAATACTTTGACCCAGAGGGGGTGGGAAAATGGCGGTAAGCCAACAAAAAGAGTCTGCAGTCGGATTCAGGAGAAACAGAGATGCTGGCAGACTATTAAATGATTATAGTTAAAAATTAGCTAATTACTTTTTTTGGGGGGGGGGGGCAAGGACATCGAGCCGCACAATGGGATGAAGGAAGGTTATAGTGTGAGGAATTGGGGAATTTGTAAATGGTGGCAGGGTGACGTGTCTAGTGATTGGGAAGGCGAGGGAGGGTGAGAGGCAGGTGTGGTGTGTGAGTGGAAGTGGCTCACTTGGGGTAGGAACAGTAACAAAGAAGATCCCCAGGGGTGACCTGGATGGGTTCGGGAGGCCTGGAATGGAAAGATTGAGGTGCGTGTGTGTAGAAGCTCGACCTACAGCATTAGGGCACATATGGATGTGTTGTATGCCGATTGTAAGGGAACACAGGAAATTGTAAGATGTGTTTTGTTGGTATTCTATCATTGGTCACATGTAAGACATTTACACTTGAAATGGGGAGATGCGTCTTGGGTTACACTAAGTTTGCCAATTTGATTCCCATAAAGGGGGAAATAGGGGTTAAATGGACAGGCTCACTGATGGTGGCTCTATCCCTTCTGTATGGAATGGGGCGGGGTGTCTTTGACTACACTAAAATTAGTGGGCCCGTCCCCTCTGAGGGGAAAACAGGTGATATATGGAAAGGTTCACTGATTTTGTTTTCTGCTTTTTCCTTTCTTATTTTTTTCTATTTTCTTTTATTTCATTTCTTAGCCCTTTTTTTGATGCAGCCTAAAAGGTTTAAAATTGGATCGTGGAATGTTAGGGGAATGGGTAACTTTGGCAAAAAGCGCTGCAGTTTTTTCTTATATGGAGATGCAAAAGGTTTAAATACTCTGCCTGCAGGAAACACACTTTACAAGGGAAACCATTGTCCACTTGGGGAATAGGAGATTCCAAAAACATTACCACTCAATTCACTCCTCTTAACCGCTTAACAACCGCCCCATAGACAATTGACGTCTACAGGGCGGTTGCTTAATTCTGGGAGGACGTCTATTGACGTCCTCCCAGAATCGCGGTTCCCGCGCGCTTAGAGGATAAGGGGTTCACCTGTTACCAAAGGGAACATTTCACACAAAGGACGTCCGTCTCATAAATTTGGAAAACGTAGAGGTATATTCTTTTTTGACGTCGCGAAAAACGGTTTCAATGGGTAAGGGGATTGTAAGGTGCTAGGTTAAAATTTGGAAAATCCGACGTAGTTTTTTTCCCGATTCTTTACTTTATTTTCTTTTATCTTTTTTTATTCTTTCCTTTTTCGTCTTTTGTTTTAGTCACTTGGAAAGGTATATAGTGGACAAAAGGGGAGTCTCCCCTGCCCGGGTGATTAAA
>BLSH010328943.1:885908-908279 GCA_018402905.1 Glandirana rugosa
AATTCTCATCATCCGTAAACGCGACCACTTTTGCGCAAACCAATCAATAAACGCCGATTGCGATTTTTTTTATCGCAAATATGAGGAAGAATATAAATCGGCCAAAAACGGTGAAAAAAAATGTTTATATTTTTTTTTTGGATTTGTATTTTAGGAAAAAGTAAGAAATTTGGGTTTTTTTGCAAAATTGTCGCTCTTCTTTTGTTTATAGCGGCGATCAGAAATGACGCAGCGGTGATCAAATACCACCAAAAGAAAGCTCTGTTTGTGGGAAAAAAAGGACGCAAATTTCGTTTGGGTACAACGTCGCACGACCGCGCAATTGTCAGTTAAAGCGACGCAGCGCCGAATCGCAAAAAGGGCTCCGGTCCTAAAGCTGGAAATCCTTCCGGGGCTGAAGTGGTTAAAGTGGTTCTAAAGCAGGGTGGATAAAAATCGATGATAAAAAAATAAAAATAAACAGATTTTTTTGATTCAAATCGATTTTTATTGAATTTATTTTAATAAAATGCGTTAGAAGTAAAAATCTATCTAAAGATAGTTTTCTATTTAAGATACATTAATAATTTAGTTTATTCAGCATGAAATGGAGCTTAGTTTTGTAGCATGAGGCTGTATATTCTGCAATATTTACATTTTTGGTAAATTCATTCAATAAATCCAAGCTTTGCAAGTTGAGATAACATGCACTGCATTGATACATTCACACAATTTCACAGTAACCTTGAGATAAAACAAAGTTCAGGAATATTCCACTATCCCATTATTTTGCAAATCTATGTACACTACAAACTGTATGATTGAATCGGTTCTGATATCGCTGTATTACTAACCTGACAGCTTATTCTAAATAGGAAACCTTCATTTTGTTTGCAAATATTAAAGATTCTAACGAAGAATGAGTCGTTTAAAGAGCACCTGTCATTTCAGATCCATCATGGCAGCGTCTGTTAGCGGGCATCCACTCACCTGCTGCCGCCACATGCCTCACCTTGTTGAGTCACTGCTACATCACTAGCTGTCCCATTAAAGTCAATGGGACTGTCGGTGAGTCAACAGCGGTTCAGAGGAGGCACTGCGGAACAGAGATGACAGTTGCCCTTTAAAAATTATGATTTAAATCAAGTTGATTTAAATCAGGCCCTTTTACTAGTGATTTAAATCATGATTTAAATCGTGATTTAAATAGACTTGATTTAAATCAAATCCACCCTGTTCTAAAGCCTTAAAGGTTTCACCTTAATGCATTCTATGCATTAAGATGAAAAACTTCTTTGCTGCAGCTGACCCCACAGCCCCCCACTTTTCCATAGCCGAGCCCATCCGATCCAGCGATGTGTGCACGAGTGCAGTAGCTCCTGCCGCTCTCCCTCTCTCTCCTCACTGGACAGATTGATAGCAGTTAATCAAACCCGGTAACACAGGAAGGGGGTAGTTCAGCTGTCTGTGTCAATGGACGCAGCAGCGGGACTCTGGAGCAAGCACGCACGGGTACACCCAGGGAAAGCAGATTTCCTTGGGGGCACCCGATGAAGAGGGACCTGGAGCGCCTGTGGGGGACCCCAGAAAAGGCGGATCAGGGCTGCCCTGTGCAAAAGAATTATACGGAGCTGGTAAGTAGAACATGTTTATTTTTATTTTAAAAAAAAAAAAAACAGCTTTATAACCACTTTAAGGCCTCATACACACTGGCGTAATGTTAAAACGAGCTGTAACGTCGGGTCCGACGCCAGGAACAAATCGGCGTTAAAAATGCAATTTCATCTATGTTTTGCATTGGCGTTAATGCGCGTTAGTGAGCGTCAGCGATATTTCACATTTAGTTTAACCACTTCAGCCCTGGAAGGATTTCCCACGTTAGGACCAGAGCACTTTTTGCGATTCGGCACTGCGTTGCTTTAACTGACAATTGCGTGGTCATGCAACGTTGTACCCAAACGAAATTTGCAGCCTTTTTTCCCCACAAACAGAGCTTTCTTTTGGTGGTATTTGACCACCTCTGCATCATTTCTGATCACCGTTATAAATGAAAAAAAAGAGCAACAATTTTGAGAAAAAACCAATAGGGGTGCACGCACGAGTCGCCGTTTATAGACGGCGATTTGCGGGACAGAGCCACTCTGCAGCAGATGTACGCGTTGCGGTCGGGTAGCGGTTAAAAAACATTCCTCTGCTATTTTTAAAACCGAAAACGCCAGCGCTAAAAACTACGGTTAACGTCGCTACAGCACTAATGCGCGTTAGTGAGTATTGTGCTGGCTCAGCGTCAAAAACGCTCTAACGCTACAGCTTCGGAACGCGCGGGTCCTGGGTTCTTCTTACAGTTTAAGAACGCAGACACCATCTAGAGCTCAAAACGTCAACATGTATATGAGGTCATAGAACATGGTGTGGCATTCTTAAGCTGTAAAAACAGCTCAAAAACACAGCGTTAACGCCTGTGTGTATGAGGCCTAAGGACGAATGAGAGAGTTTAGTTCTGCTTTGTGCGCTACCAAAACTATATGAGTACAAACCCAAGCAATCTATTCTATTCATATCAAACTAGACAGGCTGTTGTACTGCATAGTTTTTGGTAGATTTAAAGCAGTTGTATCCCCAGGTACCCCCCAAAAAAAAAAAACTTGCAAGACAAAGGCTACTAGCTCATTATGAAATACTCACCTTAGACTGAAGATCCGTCAGGGCTGCTCGGTCCCCACCAAGGGAGCTGCCATGTTCCACCTGGGGATCCTTTTTGGTAAATGACTCCAGCATGTGCACGGGAGCCCGTCTCTCCAGCAAGGTCCGGCGCTATGTGCTGGGCCTTCACTGTGCAAGCGCCGTGACATCAGCGGCTGCTTGCAGGCTGAATATCTCCTAAACTGTACAGGTTTAGGAGAGAATTCATTTTACCTACAGGTAAGCCTGATTATAGGCTTACCTGTAGGTAAAAATGAAATTTTAGGGAATACAACCGCTTTCAGATTATATAGTGTATGGTCAGCCTAACATTTATTTGACAGCAGCTCTGGAATTTCTCTGGCCTGGTCCTATACGAGTTAGTGGGATCTCTGTGCTGCCAGTGATATGGATTGTCTACTGATGCCACATTACTCCCAGAACAAAGGGGCATACAGCATAGGGACCAGAGACATTATGGGGTCAATGCAAGGGACAGCTTAAGTGGTGGAATAGGAAATAAGTCTTATTTATGTTTAGATTAAGCCTGTCATTAGTGCCCTGCCATTTGAAAATGCTAGTTTTCTGATTGTTAAGCTAACCAACTAGCTATAATCCAAGTATAGAGATCAGCACCATTACAGCAGCATATACTCCTCTTTTGCTGTACTGCTTTAACTGCTGGGACTGGACAAATAAATCATAGTGTAGACTCCAAAGCAATTTATTCCCATGTAACAGCACTGGACCAATCATGAGGCACCCAGAGCGATCATGTGATCGTGAAGGCAAAAAAATCACATGCTCACCCGCTGCCAGAAGTGCCAAGTATTTCACTTCACTGCCAGCCTCCTAATGGTACAGCACAGGAGCAAGGAAAGGGAAGTAGATGATAGAGCTACTCTTTTCCTTTCCCTGATAATGATAGAAATTCTGCTGTCTTCCCCTCCTGAAAATGTACTTGTCTGGCTGCCCTTGTAATTCAACAAATTCAGATTCACTAACCTGGAACAAGCGTTGAGGTCTCCTCAGTACAGGACCATTCTGCTAAAGAGAACTAAGCATGGCTACTTCCCAAGTAACACTGCGGGCTGTGTCCAGTCTATCCAGTTTAACCTGAACGTGTGGGAGTTAGTAGATAACACACAACTCATAAACTCTGACTGGTTAGCACATTCCTAACCAATTTGCACTATGATAAATGATCAGATTTCTTTTCTGATCAACCTCTACAGATAGAAAAAAATTATCAATAAGCACTTTAAATTACATCAGGAGGCGTGGGACTGTGTTAGCACCTTTAATTCACATTTCCATTGAAGGATTTACTGGCACTTTATTGTAGCAATTCTGCACATTGTTGGACCCAGACTTTTAATAGTTAACTACTTCAGCCCCGGAAGGATTTCCCAGTTTAGGACTAGAGCACTTTTTGCAATTCGGCACTGCGTCGCTTTAACTGACAATTGCGCGGTAGTGCGAAGTTGTACCCAAACAAAATTTGCGTCCTTTTTTCCCCACAAATAGAGCTTTCTTTTGGTGATATTTGTTCCCCTCTGCGTCATTTCTGTTCACCACTATAAACAAAAGAAGTGCGACAATTTTGTAAAAAAAAATATATATATTTCTTACTGTTTGCTAAAATATATATCCCAAAAAAAAAATTATAAAAAAACATTTTTTTCCATCGGTTTTGGCCGATTTATATTCTTCCTCATATTTTTGGTAAAAAAAAAATAAATAAAAAATAAATCGCAATCAGCGTTTATTGATTGGTTTGCACAAAAGTTGAAGTGTTTACGGATGATGAGAATTCATTTTTGGGGGCTTTTATTTTTTTTTATTTTACTAGTATTGGCGGCGATCTGCGATTTTTAGCGGTACTGAGATATTGCAGCGGACATGTCGGCCCATTCTGACACTTTTTTGGGACCATTGGCATTTATACAGCGATCAAGTGCTATGAAAATGCACTGATTACTGTGTAAATGCTGTTGGCAGTGAAGGGGTTAACCTGGAGGGGCGCTCTAAGGGTTAACTGTGTTCCCTGGGAGTGTTCTAACTGTATGTGGGCTGGCCTGGCTGGGGGAAGGGAGTGATCACGGCTTCCATATACAGGAAGCCTGCGATTACAGCCCTTCCCCCTCTAACAGAACGGAGATCCGTGTTTACATACACGGACCTCCGTTCTTTCACTGCGGTAGGGGCCATCGCGGGTAGCTGGCGGCGATCAAGTCCGCCCTACCCGCTCCCTGCCCCGCCCCCCCCGAACACAGTGAGCGAGCAAGCGTGCCTCCAGTGGCGCGCGCACTCACAATGCGGGATATAGCAGCCGCCGTCATAGGACAGCGGTTTGCGATATCGAGCCACTGTCGCTGTCAGACGCTGGTCGGCAAGTGGTTAAACCGGATTTTTTTTTTTTTTATCAAATGTATTACTAAAAAAACTAAGAGAGGTTTTCTATTTAGGATACACTAATAATTGAGTTTATTCAGCATGAAATGGAGCTTAGTTATGTAGCATCAGGCTGTATATTCTGCAATATTTACATTTTTGGTAAACTCAATCAATGAATCTCAGCTCTTCAAGCTGAGATAACATGCACTGCATTGATACATTCACACAATTTCACGGTAACCATGAGAAAAAAAAAAAAAAAAAAAAATTCAAGAATATTCCTTTATCCTATTGTTTTGCAAATCTATGTACACTACAAACTGTATGACTGAATCGGTTCTGATATCGCTGTTTTACTAACCTGACAGCTTATTCTAAATAGGAAACCTCCATTTTGTTTGCAAATATTAAAGATTCTAACTACCAGCAAGAATAAGCCCTTACATTTAAAGAGCACCTGTCATTTCAGATCTAACATGGCAGTGCCTGTTAGTGGGCATCCACTCGCCTGCTGCCACCACGCCCCTCACTTTGTTTTGTCACTGCCACATCACCAGCCGTCCCATTAAAGTGAATAGGACTGTCGGTGAGTCAACAGCGGGTCAGAAGAGGAGCCGCTGCGGGACAGAGATGACAGTTGTTCTTTAAAAATAATGATTTAAATCAAGCCTTTTTACTAGTGATTTAAATCAGGATTTAAATCAACTTGATTTGAATCAAATCCAACCTGGCTGTTTCTAGTAGAGTCTGGCTTTTTTTTTTTCCTGCCTTTAAAATCCCCTGCATGTTAGCCTATGTGTCCATGCACATATAGGCTTTTAGCAGCGTTTAGTGGCATGGGCTTTTAGAGGCAGAAGAAAAAAAACCAACCGTCAGTGCGTCCAGGGACAGCAGAGATTGGACAGAAAAAACCCGACGTTGCTAAACATGTCTAAATGCTGGACGGGTTTAGTGCTTGAGCGTAATTCATTTCAATTGCCAGAATAAATTCTTATTCTAGCCAATTAAATAACCCCCTCAGCTCTCGACGCCTGTAAATGTGCCTAAAAGCTTGTTAACCACTTACCAACCAGGCCCCTTTTTTTACATTTGTTGGTTACAAGCTAAAAACTGTTTTTTTTTTTTTGCTAGAAAATTACTTAGAACCTACAAACATTATATATTTTTTTTCCTCAAACACCCTAGAGAATAAAATGGCGATCGTTGCAATACCTTTTGTCAACGGTATTTGCACAGCGGTCTTTCAAGCACGATTTTTTTGGGAAAATTTCACTTTGAGTTAAAAAATAAGACAACAGTAAGGTTAGCCCAATTTTTTTGTACATTGTGAAAGAGGATGTTACGCCAAGTAAATAGATACCATACATGACAAGGTTGAAAATTGCACGCACTCGCGGAATGGCGACAAAGTCCGGTACTTAAAACATTTTAAAACGACTCCTAAGGAATTTTTTTTAACGGTTACCAGGTTAGAGGTGCAGAGGAGGTCTTTTGCTAGAATTATTGCTCACACGCTGGCGATCGCGGCGATACCTCACATGTGTGGTTTGAACACCGTTTTCATGTGCGGGCGCGACTCATGTATGTTTTCTTTGCTGTGTGAGCTCGCGGGGACGGTGGCGCTTTAATTTTTTATTTTTATTTATACCATTATATATGGTGACAGGTACACTTTTTGGAGGGCTGGGGGTCTAAAAGACCCTCCCATTCCTCCTTTACACTTCACAGAATTCAGATCGCCATAAATGGCGATTCTGAATAGTGTCATTCTTTTAAAACTGGCGCCGTTAGCCGCCGAGTAAACCGGAAGTTATAACGTCGCTTCAGGAATTTGCCGAAGGAAACCCGATCGGAGCCAATTCCAGCTTCTGTCAGGTTTCCTTCTAGCCGGCGGAGGCGCTGGATTGTTGCTCCGCTCTCCCGGTGGGACAGGAGGCCGGAGAGGAGTGGCGGAAGGTGGAGGGGGGGGATGTCCCCTCCCGCCCCCTGGGATAACGGCCGAGTGGCTGCCGAGCCGGATCGGTCGTTATCCCCGGATAGCCGGCCATCCACTCTAAAAAACTATACCGGGACATAGTCCCGGTATAGCCACTCAAAATGCTGCTGTCAGGAATAAAGGCTTCTAGGAGAGTTTGCATAACCTCCTGTGTGCAAGAGGACTAAAACCAACACTGGGCAATAATAAAACAAGAGCCGTGTAAATTCTCCCATGACACTATACACGCAATACTGTGAGCTATAGTCATGTAGCATATGGTGCTTTCGCATTATAACATAAAAGATAAAACAAGGTCGGTAAATGATTTACATTATAGAACAAAGTCAACAGTACTTGCAAATGCTTCCTGGAAGGTGATGATCTGGTTACTACAGTAACCTGAAATTCAATATTCCGAGCATTAAAGTGGTTGTCAACCTGTGACAACCACTTTAACATACAGGTAAGCCTAGAATAAGGCTTACCTGTAGGTACCCTGCATATCTCCCAAACCTGCACTGTTCAGGAGATATGCAGTGTTTTGCATGTGCCGACGTCATGTCAGCACATGCGCAGTGAAGAAACAGCTCCGTGCCATTTCTCCACTAACCCTGTGCTGTGACTGGCGGCTCCCGTGCGCATGTGCGGGATTGATGTCACGCGACTCCGGCCAGTCACAGAGCCAGAGTCACGGTCCCGGAAGGAAGAGGGGGCATCGCTGGGTGTCGCAGGCTTGGCTTGGTTTCCAGGTAAGTAGCACATAATAATGGGCTATGTGAAGCATAGTAGCCCATTATGCTTCTACTTTACATGGTTATATTGAGGAAGTAAACCCAATCTGGGTTTACTTCCTTTTTAATATTGACTAGAGCAAGGATTTCTCAACCTTAGGGAGACCAGGTGCTAGCAATTGTCCTCCAAAATCTTCCATGCCCCAACAGTAAGGGCTCATTTACTTATTTGTGGTGCATTAGGGCACATTAAAGCGGAGCTCTACCCAAAAGGGAAAGTTCCACTTTAAGGCCGCCTCCTCCTCCGCTCCTGTTTCTGAAGTGGAGCTTTTGGGGGGTTCCCGATTTTGACAGGTACCCGCTCAGATCGCCTAGACAATCAGAAGTGGAAGCTCTCCTCCCCCTCTCCACAGTCTTCTGGGACACAATGGGTCCCAGATGATTACGGGACCATTTAAAACATGCAGAGCAGCTCACGCATGCACAGCGGGCACCCAGCTGTGACAGCTTGTGGCTTCACAGTGGGTGACCAACAGGAGGTGAAAAGGGTTAGGGTGAGCCCATTGCTGGATCATGGGACAGGTGAGTGGCTGTTTATTAAAAAGTCAGCAGCAACAGCTTTTGTAGTTGACTTTTAATTTTTACATAGGAGACTGGAGTTCCTCTTTAATGTGCATTTTGTTAAAGTGATAAAGAGGTTATACTTACCTGCTCTGTGCAGCGGTTATGCTCCATATGAATCCATATGTGATCCATAGCATGCATGAAGGTAAAAAAACCTTGAGCCTTTAGTACCACTTTAAGGCAGCCTATTCAAAATGATGTGCACCCAAACATGTCAACACATGACTGCTACTGTGCAGTACAAAGCACTAAAATACAGGTGCGTGTCCTTAGTGCGTTGGGGTGCCAATCAAAATAAATGGCATTGCAACATAGCAACAAATGTTACCTGCATTATCAGAACACAGAGTGTGAAACCACACACAAGAAGAAAAAAAAAAAAAAAAGTTTAAAAATTCATAAAATGAAAGTAAGGGAATGCAAAACATATACTCATACTTTTATTGTACGTTAATTATTATTATTATACAAGATTTATATAGCGCCGACAGTTTGCGCAGCGCTTTACAATATTAGGGGAGACAGTACAAATTACAATACAATTCAAAACAGGAGGAATCAGAGGACCCTGTTCGTTAGAGCTTACAATCTAGGAGGGAGGGTTAAATGATACAAAAGGGCAGTAAACTGCGTGGGATGAGCTGATTGAGAAAAAAGGAGTGCAGTTATTAGGTGGTGGCAGGATAGGCTTCCCTGAAGAGAAAAGTTTTCAGGGATCGCTTGAAGGTGGATAGATTTGGGGCCAATCTGACCGATTGGGGTAGGGAGTTCCAGAGGATGGGAGAGGCTCGGGAGAAGTCTTGGAGGCGAGTATGAGAGGAGGTGATGAGGGAGCTGGAGAGCAGGAGGTCTTGGGAGGAGCAAAGAGGACGGTTAGGTTGGTATTTTGAGACAAGGTTGGTGATGTAGCTGGGAGCAGAGTTGTGGATGGCTTTGTAGCTGATTGTTAGCATTTTAAATTTAATTTGTTGGGCAAGTGGCAGCCAATGGAGGGATTGGTTAATACAGTATAGTTTATATGGCCAGTATGCATGTCTGTTCTACGTAATCATTATAAGACTACAAGGTAGATTCAGAGATGTACATCGCACGTGACATCTGTCCAGCTGCAGATCATTTACTAGCACTAGATATGTGTCACTCCTCCACTCATCCATGTTGATGTCGACTCCCCTGGTCTCTGTGCAATCGCTCCAGCCATGTGACCTCCAAAAGGGTCTCTGTGTTGCTAAAGGTGCCAAGGGGACACTAGCACCTCCTGACGGTCCAAAACCTGATTGCAAAAAATTCCTAAAATTCCACAAGTGCACACCCCCATAATACTTTGCCATGCAACCCAAAGCTGTCCCACTTTGGTCATTTAAGCCTCATACACACGCTGCGATTGTTGTACGACCGCACGTCCAACTTTCCCCAAAATCGGCTGTCCGTAAACTTTGTCTAGCGTACAGTCGGGAGTAAAGTTATCGTTCGACAAATGGAAGTTCAGTTTTCGTGCATCACCCTTTGGGCCCCTTCTGCTAATTTCGTGTTTACATGACTGAACACTTCAGGCTAGTTCCTGGGTTCTGAACATGCGTGTTTGTACTTACAACTTTTGTTTGTCCAACTTCTGTACAGACAAGCCCAAAATCAGACATGGCCTTGTTGACAGACAAAAGTTTTCTAGTTTGCTCATACAAATTCTGTTAGACAATTCGGCTGTCGAATGGAGCGTACCGACGGTCGGATTATCGTACGACAGCCTGTAGTATGACAATTTTAGGCCAATAATTGTAGCGCATGTACGGGCCTTTATTCACCGTCACAGGCAACTTTATTTTGCAGAGCAAAGCAATAGGCTCACCGTAATTTTCCTGTCGCCCACTTATACCCACCCTCCATTTACACCAGTACTTAAAGTGGATGTAAACCCTCACACATACCCAGTGAAGTGAACAGCCTCAGATGAAACACAGGGAATAAACAAATATCCCTGTATAAGTTTTACATGCATATCTGCTGTCTTCACACTGTTTAGAAAGTGCACATTTTCACTTCCTCATTCCCCTCTAGGAGGGGTTATTGCTGGACACTGCAAGACAGTGGATTGGAAGAAAGGCACACGGCCCCTTCCCACACACGCAGAGCTTGCCTGTGAATCGTGCAGCAGTGTGCTAATCTATTTATAGCAACCTCCCCCGACACACACTTCTATCGCCAGGTCTGGAGAACGTGTCAAAAGGACAATGCTTTGAAGAGAGATAAAACAATGCAGATATATGTGCCCAGCTCAAAATTTCATGAATCGGGTTTACATCAACTTTAAAGTGGAACTTTAGTCAGAAAATTAAGTCCTGCTACTGTAGATCAATTCAGGCTGGCCCCTTTTGCAGGTATAGCCATGTACAACCTTAAAAATAAGTGTCTATACTGTTTAAAATCCAGTAATGCACTGTCTCACCCTGCTATGCACATGCTTAGTTGTTCACCATTTTTAGGCACTGTTGCGCTTGTAGAGGCTGATCTGCTGACAGCCTTAAAGGGGTTGTAAACCCTCAAGGTTTTTCACCTTAATGCATTCTATGCATTCCATCCAAAGACAGTACAGTCACATTGGAATGTGTTTGGTCATCGTTAAACAAATATGAACAGTGACGTTATCTGGTTTATTTGGAACGATCACACAATGTAACTAAGTTTAGTGGTTTGCAAATACCTGAGGGCGTTTAAAAGAGAAGTTCACCTTTGGAACATGTTACATGTTCCACCCATATTTAGGTCCTGTAGCCTCTCTTCCCTCCCTGCGACAGCAGCCAGGGGAACCTCTCACCCCACCTGCTGTCGGAGCTTAAAAATAGCGCGGCTGTGCAGATCTCCACCCACACGACCGCATCATTCCTTCACAGAGTTCTTTGTGAATGAATGAACTAAAAGTACCATCGTCCTCTACAGCTGATGGCTTGTAGTTCACAATGAACTGTAAGGGTGCTGGTGATTCTTTCTGCCATTGAATAACTGCCTGCCCCTATTGGAGTTATAGACACCCAAGCTCAACTGTTGTGTTAGAAGTATGAGAGCAGAATGCCAGTGCCTAGGCTAGGGAGCTCATTTTCCCCGGCATAAGTCCTTAAAGATATTATCCGGCAACTCAGATGCTTCTTCATATGGGTACTTTATTGGTTACAAAATAGTGGATAACAGAAACCACAAAATGCTAATGCGTTTCGGCTGAAGCCTTCCTCATAGCAGAACATGCTATGAAGAAGGCTTTAGCTGAAATGCATTAGAACGTTAAGGTCATAGGCAGACAGTGTACTGAAAGTCTGCAGGATCCTGGCATTGCACTCATGATCTGCTGATCACAGGTGTAATGCCTTACAGGCTGCAGAGTAAAAAAATAAAAATAAAATGCACATTTTTTTTTTACCTGCAAAAAATAGGATTTGACTTATCGTAAAATCCTTTTCTCTGAGTTCATTGACGGTCGCAGCCTCTATTCTTGACGTGTGAGGTTATCTACCTTTCACTAGGAGTGGACTAGGCAGAACAAAGTTCAACTACCAGCAGGCACAGCCCCTCCCAGGGGGCAGTCCCCTCCTGGTATAACCCCTCCATCCTGCTCAGCACAGCCAGTTCGTAACAAGCAGTACAAACTGAGAGGGGTGCGTGCTGCGTCCGCCAATGAACTCTGAGAAAAGGTAAGTCAAAAAAAAATCCTATTTTCTCTTTCGTTCATTCATGGAAGCAGCCTCTATTCTTGACATGTGGGGACATCCCAAAGCAGTGTTAAAACGAGGGGTGGGTAACGCAACAACTGTACCCAACTGAAGAGCCCTCCGTGAGGAGCCAGACGCACCTCACAACGCCGCCTGCAAAACCTTCCGACCAAAAACAGCATCCAAGGATGCGGAAACATCAACCTTGTAAAACTTAGAAAAGGTGTGCACCGAGGTCCAGGTGGCCGCCTTGCACACTTGAGAAACTGACGACTAATGTCGGAAAGCCCAGAAAGTACTAATCGCCCTGGTAGAGTGAGCCGTGACCGGAAAGGGGGGCTCCGGCCCCGAACAGCATACGCACGGGTCACCGTCTGTCTTTTCCAACGGGAAACAGTGGCCGACGAGTCCGCCAGCCCCTTGCGCGGGCCCTCCACCGCGACAAAGAGTGCATCCGACCTCCGAAAGGGGGCCGTGGCTGCCAGATACACATGCAGAGCCCTAACCACATCCAGAGTGCAAAGCAACCTCCTTAGGATGAGACGGACGCAGGTACAGGGAAGGGAGGACAATGTCCTCATTAATGTGAAAAGAAGAAACCACCTTCGGCAAGAAAGAAGGAGACCGGCGCAAAACCGCCTTATCCTTATGTAGGACCAGGTATGGAGACCTACAGGACAAAGCCGCCAGCTCAGACACCCACCTCGCAGATGTGATAGCCACTAGGAAAGCCACTTTCTGGGAAAGCAGCTGCAGCGAGATTTCCCTGATATTTTCATACGGCGGCTTCTGAAGCACTGAGAGGACCAAATTGAGGTCCCATGGCGCCAAGGGCGACATGACAGACCCCCTGAACAAAGGTGCGAATCAAGGAATGCGTCGCCAAGAGACGCTGAAAAAGAATCGCCAGGGCAAAAACCTGTCCCTTGACAGTTCTCAATGCCAGCTTGTGGTCTAGGCCTTGTTGAAGGCCAGCACCCAAGCCACCGAAAAAGAACAGGGATTCCACCCCCCCCCCCCGCCTCACACCAGGCAATGTGAGCCTTGCAGGTGCGGTGATAAATCTTCGTGAAGTGGACTTACGCGCCTTCAGCATGGTGGGGATCACCGATTCCGAGACTCCCCGATACCTCAACACCTGGGATTCAATAGCCAGGCCGTTAAAGCCAGTGAGAGTAAACCAGGGTGCAAAATGGGGCCCTGTGACAGCAGATCTTCACGAAGAGGGAGCCGCCAGGGGACATTCACCACCATTCACACCACGTCAGCATACCAAGGACGCAGAGGCCAATCCGGCGCTACCAGAATGGTTGGGATCCTCTCTGCCTCTATCCTGCGCAACAGAAGTGGAAGCAACTTGAGAGGGGGAAAGGCATAGAGGAGCCGGTACCGAGACCACAGAGCCACGAGGGCGTCTGCAGCGTCTGCCAACCGATCCCTTGTCTTGCTAACTAAGGTCTGCGCCTTCCGATTGAGCCGGGACGCCAGGAGATCCAGGTCTAACGTTCCCTACCGTTGACAGATCTTGCGGAACACTTCCGGGTGCAAGGACCACTCTCTCTGATCCAACTTCTGACGACTTAGGTAGTCCGCCTGCCAGTTTGACGCCCGGAATGTAGACGGCGGAGATTGCTGACACGTGAAGCTCTGCCCACCTCAGAATGTGGGCCGCTTCTGACGCCGCTGCCGAGCTTCTCGTTCCGCCCTGATGGTTCACGTAGGCCACAGCCGTAGCGTTGTCCGACTGGACTCGAACAGGCTGACCGTGCAACCTCCCCGACCAGTGGGAGAGGCAAAACCTGATCGCTCGAAGTTCCAGCACATTGATCGGGAGACGGGACTCTACCGGGGACCAGCGACCCTGGGTCGACAGCAGCCCCAGGACCCCTGTCAGGTCAGGCTGGCATCCGTCGTGACCACTGTCCAATTCAAGGGGAGGAAAGACTTCCCCAGCTCCAATGCCGGGTCCAGCAGCCACCAGGCGAGGGAAACCCGAGTCCGGCGATCCAACCTGATCACCTGATCCAGGGACGAAGGAGACTTGTCCCACCGCAGCAGAATCGCCCGCTGCAGGGACCGGGTGTGACTCTGGGCACATGGAACCGCCTCGAAGGTGGACACCATGAGCCCCAACACCCGCATGCAAAACTGTAAGAAGGACCTCCCGCTGGGACAGCAGGGCCCGCACTGCTGCCCGCAGCATCAGCAATTTTTCCGGAGGTAGAAAAACCCTCGCCTGCTCTGTGTCCAAGATCAGGCCCAGGTATTCCAGCCGGCGCGACAAAGTCAGTGCCGACTTCTGGAGATTTATCACCCATCCGAAGTCCCGCAGGGAACTGAGGGTGATAGCCACATTGTCCCTCAGAGCTGAGGCCGACTCCGCCCGCAGGAGAAGGTCGAGATATGCCACCACCGCTATGCCCCTCTGCCGCAGCAGAGCCAGCACAAGAGCTTGGTGAAGATTCGAGGAGCGGAGGCCAGACCAAAATGGGAGGGCCACAAACTGGTAGTGGAGATCCCTCACCGCAAAGCGCAGGAAGCGCTGGTGACCAGCACAAATGGGGACGTGCAGATACGCGTCCTTGATATCCAAGGAAGCCAGGAAATCCCCCTGGCGAAGCGCGGCCACCACAGAGCGGACAGACTCCATTCTGAACTTCCGCGCCATCACGAAGAGATTGAACGCCTTGAGGTCCAGGACAGGCCTGACCCCGTCCTTCTTTGGAACCACAAAGAGATTGGAGTAAAACCCTTGAAAACATTCTGCGGACGAAACCGGAACAATCACCCCCTGAATGAGCAAGTCTTGCACAGCACCCAACAGGGCCTGCCGACGCCCCAGGGGGAGTCTCAAATTGGAGGCGAAGAACCTGTCCGGGGGCTGGGTACGAAACTATCTTGTACCCGGACGAGACCACCTCGCGCACCCAGAGGTCCGAGGTGCGGGAGGTCCACCAGTCCGTGAACCCCAGGAGCCGTCCCCTCACCCGAGCAACGAGCGGGGGCGACCCATCATGCGGAGGAAGAGGACTTCTCGGGCTTCCGCTGCCAGGGGCGCTTCTGGCCCCCCGCAGCAGCTTTGCCAGGCTGAGAACCCTTGTATGCTGCATGGGGCGAATGAAAAAAATGCTTCTGGGGGGAAAGAGGGGCCCTGCCTACGACGGGGCTCCTTACCCCGCCTGGGCTACGGGAGGGAAGTACTCTTTCCCCCTGTGAAATCCTTAATGATCTCATCCAAAGAAGCCCTGAACAGCCGACCACCCTGGAAAGGCTCTTCCTTGACGACTGATCACCCGACCAGCATCTGAGCCAAAGCAGTCGTCTAATAATGACCGCGAAAATGGACAGCTTAGACAGAATGGGGGCCATATTAAAAAGGTACCTAAGGCCCTGCACCAGCTGGTCTGCCAGCTGCACAGATTCAGCAGGAACCTGGAGGGCCCCCAAGTCCCGGTGCAAAACAGTCGCCCATTCTGTGAGCGACTGTGCCACTAGTGCTGAAGCCAGAGCCGGCCGCATGGTCGCCCCGGCCAGGCTTGGGCATGGCGAACAAACTCTGTGAACGTTGCCATTCCTTATACACAAACTAATCGAAGTACGGCAAATAAGGGAACACCTTAGGAGCCCTGGCCGGCTTATGAGAGCCAAAAGCTTACACCACCTCCTGCGCAGCCCCAGCCGGGCCCAGCTTCAGCGTCTCACGGATGGCGGAGACCAAAGAACCCACAAGAGCCCTTTCACGCGCCACTGTGGCCCCGAAGACTCCTCCTCATTGGAGGGGTTTTCAAGCTCGCCCTCCAACAGGTCAAGGGGGGTCCCCGTCACCAACGCAAGACGGGGGAGGGGGTGGCCGCTTTTTCGCCACCCCCCGGTCACGGATCAGCTCCACCCAGGAGAAAAATTCTTCCAGGATTGCAGTCACCTTATCCAGAGGGACCACTGGTCCCAGCGCACCTGGAGCCCCATTGGAGGGCTCTGAAGTGGAAGCACCCGCTTCAGCCGCCATTGCCACACCCCTGACACCTACAAGGCCCCACAAAAAGCCCTTCTGGGGAGAAGGACCAGGAGCCCCACACCCCCCCACCGGCTGCCATCACACAGGGACACAGAGGCACCCAGGAGGATTTCCCACCACGCCCTACCATCCCCAAGAGGTGCTGCCGCTGCTAGCCGCTGTCCTGATGTTGCTGCCTCCATAGCTGCTGCTGTGCTCCGTGCCCACGTGTAGCCAAGGAGAAAACGGTGCCAAGACCAGACCGCCCACACCGTCCGCTACACAGAATCCCTCAGACGGCGGACCAAGCAAACATGGCCGCCGTGTGCACTAGAGGCCAAAGCACGCGGCCGGACCACCGCAAAATGGCGCCGACCGCCGCACAGCCCGGGAAGAGTGCACAAGCGGAGGGAACGGATCCCCAGCGGCGCCCCAGGGAAGGGGGGGTTAGGGAGGGGACAAGGACCCAAGACGGGGGGGGTTAGGAGAAGCGAGGCCTGTACCCAAGGGGGGCACCACCCGCCTGCCCCCCCTAGGGGGGGCGGTTACTCACCCATCCAAACGGGCGCAGCGGGTCGCCACCCGAGACAGACCTGCCACCCTGCCAGTTCGGGGGGAGCTGTCAGCTGTGCAACACCCGTGAAACGAGCCCACTGACCAGGTCCTAGGTGCGCTGGCAGGACTTTTAACCCGCGGGCCGCCCCGCATGGAACGGGGCCCGACACGGCCTACCCCGCGTGCAGCTAAGGGTTGGCTTGCGTTCGTTGGCCGCGCTGGGGAGACTCCCTGGACCTAGGATATCCAGCCTGTCACCCAGCCGGCTTCTTGATTGCATTCTTCATCAGAAGTCTTGAGAAAAAGAAAAAACTAACGGGGAACTGCAGATCCCAGCAGGGAGCCAGGTCCTACTCCTTGCACTAGGCAGAAAAAACTGGCTATGCTGAGCAGGATGGAGGGGTTATACCAGGAGGGGACTGCCCCCTGGGAGGGGCTGTGTCTGCTGGTAGTTGAACTTTGTTCTGCCTTGTCCACTCCTAGTGAAAGGTAGATAACCCCACACATCAAGAATAGAGGCTGCATCCGTCAATGAACGAAAGAGAAAGATGTGCATTTATTTATTTTTACAAAAGGTGAACTTGTCTGCACACCGATATGTATGGTGGCCCGTTGATTTTCCCTGTAATTCCAGGTCCCTGCAGCTGCTTATAATTCATATCCTTTAACTCCCCTGCTGCTCCCATTCAGCTGGGAAAATTAAGTGACCAACCCAATACTTTTTGGTGTGAATGAGCCATTAGTCACATTCCCTCCATACCATTTCCATTTTACTGTGATCTGCATAGGCAAATGCAGGCTTAACCCAAGGGCACATAGAAAACAGTTGTTTTCTATGTGCCCTGTTTATACCAGAAGTCTGATCTGAGGTCAATTGCTGCAGCTGGTCTGCATTTTTACACAGCGCAACACACGGTGCAGAGTGTCACTGCAGTATGCTGCAACATGCTATGGTGCATAGCCTTATATGAAGTGTCATTCGTGACACTAAAATAGAAAAAAGGTTGTATCGTGTCAGAACACCCAAACAGTGACTGTATGTGATTGGATGCAGACCCCATTTGGCTGAGAGTTTCCTGCCCGGCTCCTCAAGGCCCGTAAACACAATCCGAAAATCGGAAGAAAAATACGGCTTTTGCCGCGATGGTACGATAATCGGATCGTTAGTACAGAGCATTTCGAGAACCAATCTCGACAGTTCATCCGATATTATCCGATCGGACATGCACTAAAATTTTTCTCATATGATACCAGATCGTACAATTTTCATTTAATCAGTACAGTAGTCGTACGAGAATTTTCAGAACTTCAGTAAACTTCATGTTCATTATGCGGCTAGCATGCAAAAAAACAAACGATCTGTGGTCCGATTTTCGGATTGTGTGTATGAGGCGTTAGACAAAAGTTAATGAAAAAAACATTGCCTTTTGTAAAGCTGGGTAGCACCACCCATGGAATGCATTTTGGCCAGTTCAGCAGGAATCGGTCAAAAAGTGATCCGTGTATGGCCAGCGTTACCAGCGCTGGCATTTTATCAATCAGCTGCCCAGCTACCAGCACATTCACATGGGGGAGAGGAATCCTCAGCCTTGTGAAAGCTATGACTAGATTCAACTTACACCTTACACAGGACTTCTCCCATCAATTATCAGAGCTGCAAAAGGAAGGACAATCTCTTCCTGGGTCAGCACGAATGTATAAGACCCCTTTCACACTGGGGCCGCGGCCGTGTTAGCGGTAAAGCGCCACTTGTTTTAGCGGTGCTTTACTGCTGTTTAAGCGGCGCTTTCTGGCCACTAGCTGGGCAATTTAAAACCCTAAAAAGAAGGAGTTAACACCCCGCTTTGCCACGCTTTTTAGGTGCTTCGGAAGCGCTGCCCATTCATTTCAATGGGCAGGGCTGGGTTGGGAGCGCTGTATGCAGCGCTCCCAAACCGTCCCAAAGATGTTGCTTGCAGGACTTTTTTTTTTCCTGTCCCGCAAGCGCACCACCCCAGTGTGAAAGTACTCGAGCTTTCACACTCGGGCAGCATCGGAGGCAGTTTTAAGGCGCTTTACAGGTGTTATTTCTAGCGCTAAAAGGCCTGAAACTGCCTCAGTGTAAAAGGGGTCTAAGTAAACACTGCACAAGGAAAAAGTTCTCTTTTCTTTTTTAAAAGAAAAGATCATAAATACCTTTTTAGTTTATCAACAATCACATGACCACTTGCTAGGTCCTCCTAGCTGCACTGCCTGGGAGTGGTGGGCAGAGAGACAGCTTATAAGTGCATCCCTTATGGAAAAGGTACTGGAGCCCTACTACTTTCGCCAATCAGCAGGCCTGCTATACATTTACAGCAGCATAAGGGTGACAACACCAGAGCTCATTAGGTCCCGTTCACACAGGGGCGACTTGCGCTCCGACTTGAGTCACCTCAAGTCGCCCCAAGTCGCTTGACATCCCAAATCCCATTGAAATGAATGGGAGCCGTCTTAATGTACGCTACTGAGTCACTCCAACTTCAAAAAAAGGTTCCTGCATGACTTTAAGGCAACTTCTATCCAACTTGTGTCCATAGGATTCAACAAGTCGTCTCCAAGTCGGATCCCCCATCTTAATGCAAGTGACTTTACAGTGAAAAGAATAGAATTTATTTGGGGCAACCCCCTCCCTTCTCTGATTGGCCACGAGCAAAGTCGCCTGGCATAAGTCGTGCTGTAAGTCACGGCAAAGTCGCACTGAAAGTCACACTGCAATTGCCTAGCAAAATCGCGTGGAAGTCGTATCGCCCCTGTGTGAACGGGCCCTTAGAAGGCAGAGGATGATTGCGGTCAAACTGAAAAAAGGTAATGACAGGCTTGGAAGAGGTTCTTTGTTTGTTTCTGTAACTGTAGTTACAGTAAAGATACAAAGTATACAGAGATTCAGGTTACAGAGTGCCTGTGCAGCCATGTATTACAATGCATCTTTTCAGTTTACTTCTTGTTCTTTCCCTTGCATACAAGCTTGTCACTATGGGACCAAAAACACACCTAAGGCCCCTTTCACACTTGTGCGACTTGTCCTACGACTTTAGACTGCAAAGTTGCATGACAAGTCGTTGCCCGTGATTTCCAATGACAACCATTCGTATATGTACGACTTCAAGTTGTGCCGACTTCAAAAGTAGTCACTGCACTACTTTGGTCCGACTTTCATGCAAGTTGAGGTCCACAGACCAAGTTTGCACAGGCATTCCCTGAAATTGCGTCCAAGTCGAGACAGTGTGAAAGGGGACTTATGCCCCATTCACACCTCAGCGTTTTGTAGCTTGAATATGCTTGAAGCTAGAAAACGCTGAAGGGGGAAAAGAAAAGATCAATGATTCTCTATGGAGATGACAAAATTTAAGTGTAAACGCGCCCAAAATACAACAAAACACTTAATTAGCGCAAGGTAGCACCAGTAAAACCACAATAATAATAAAGCAGCCGTTTTAAAATCGACAAGATTATTAAATGAAAAACACATGTATCAAATAGGCCAACAAAAACATGTATAACAGCGCTTTACAGTTCTCATCAATATGAAATGGGAAATAAGGATAGTCCACAAGTGCTTTCACAAAGTGATAGGAGGGGGTAGATGACAGTCCAATGTGCAGCCTTTCACCAAGATATGGGAACACCACCGCCAAACGTGCCGCTCCCCTTGCAATGCCCACTTACCGGACAGTGCTGTAGAATAAGCCTGTAATTGGGTCACTCAATAACACAGGACTGCAACAGGATCTCTTTTTTTTTTTTTTTTTTGCATACTAGCACATTATGTGAAACTTACCTGAAAACAAAGCCTTCCGGTGATGTGCTGTCAACGCTGTAGGTCATCTTCACCCATCTTCCTTCCGGGTCTGCGGACTCCGGCTGTGTGACTAGCCGGAGCTGCGATGAGGTCACTCCCGCAGTTTACGGCATAGGACTCTGAAAGGGCTGGGCGGCCGTTCCTTCAGAGAGCATGCGCCGGTGATATCATCGGCGCAGTATACAGTACATATCTCCTGAACAGTGCACGTTTAGGAGACATTTACAGTACATATAGGTAAGCCTTATTATAGTGTTGCCTATAGGACAAGTCAGAGATGGGAGTTCACTCCCACTTTATATGAGCTGCAAGAACAGGCAAATTGGCACACTGTGCTGCAATTTATTCTTTAGCTTCATTTAGACGGGTACTGACACCTGTCCTGCTGCATGCAGGCTCCTTTAGTTATTATGCCTGCACCTGAGCCAGACTGCATGTGGGCAGTCTACAGGAGGTGGATACAGACACAGCTGCACAGTATGTCCATATTTGACATGTGGACAAGAGTGTTTGCACGGATCCAAAGGCAGACGTTGTGTGTTCGGATCCATGCATCTGAACCTGCTTGCATGTCAAATTTCGACCTGCAGCCGCTGCATCCTCTTCCGCCTCTATAGGCTGCCTGCATGCTGCCTGGGGTGGATGCAGGCACAATAAAAAAAAAAAAAAAAAGGGAGCTTGCATGAAAAGTCACGTACGTGTCAGTGCCCTTCTGAACAAACCCTTAATGGTAACCCAATGCACCTTACTAAAGGACCACAAACGCATATTAGCGCACCCACCCAGTGTTTTGAGTTGCTTTTTGGCAGTGTTTAGGAGCGCCAACACAGGGCAGCCTTCCGACTTCCCAACCCAAGGACAGCCACAAGAGTTCCAAAACCGTAAACACTGAGGGCCCATTCACACTGCCTGCATACCAAATGCTCCATTTTAGCACGTGGCAGCTGTCAGTATTGGGCTGCAGTGAGAGGCGGTGTGATGCACGTTTTAGTGCATCACACGGTTCCAAGCAGGAGCAAGGATGTAATGGAGGCACCAAATGGGGTGAAACAGTGAAAAGCCCAACCCGAGGAGATCATGTTCTAGACCTAGTACTGACAAATGGGAATTGATTGTCTGATGCCGAAGTGTGAGAAACTTTGGGTTCTAGTGATTACCATTGGCATTGGTTTGATATTAAAACAAGAAATGGAAAATGATATTGAAAAGCTGAAGTTTTGGATTTCCAAAAGGACAAATTTTTGTTGGAATGGATGAACTTCTTAAAAATTTGGGAGTAAAAATGACAGGTGTCAGTAATCAGTGGGCATGGTTAAAGGCCGGTTAAGCTTGATTCACACTAGTGCGTTTTTTGATGCATGATGGAATTTGCAGAAATGCAGGGATTTTCTTTTAACATGGGTTCCTATGGAACATGTTCACATCAATGCATTTTTGTACCTCTGCGCTTTTGGAAAAAAAAAAAAAAGCTTCAAAAACTCAAAAAAAAAAAAAAACGCAGAAAGCACCGTAAAAAGTGGTGAAAAAAAAAAACAGTGAATTAGTGTGAATCAAGCCTTTGGCCTGATTCACACCTATGCATTTTTAGATATTTTTTTTTACTTTTTGCAGATTTGCACTACAGGCCATTTAACATGGTTTCCTATGGATGGGTTCTGCAGTGCAAATCTGAATAATGCAAAATGCACTAAAAACCAGAGTTAGACTTACCGGTAACTCTGTTTCTGGGAGTCGTCCAGGACAGCACTAGAGAGATAGAGCTCCTCCTCCGAAGGCAGGAAACACAAGAATTAAGTCTTTTATAGATTTTTACGTATCCACACTTAGTCCGGTTTCCGAACTAAGTGTGATTAAGTGACAAAAAAAAAAAGTGGTGAAAAATGCCACGAAAGACGCAAAAAAAAAAAAAAACT
>BLSH010328943.1:964765-980046 GCA_018402905.1 Glandirana rugosa
GGGGGGAAGAAAAGATCTTTGGACCTCCACCCAAAGACTAGTCCTTCAACCCTCTATCCACCTCGGTGGACCTCACAAGATTCCTCGCGACTGGTTAGGGTTTCGTCCCAACCGACCCCCGTCCGGAGGAATTTATGAGACAGACGGGTTAGACCCTCCTCTTCAACCAACCTTCAGACTCTACATCTTCCTCCTGGGCACCTCCGGAGAAGGGTCCTCCAGCGGGGGTAGACCCCCCCACTGGAACTCCTGACCTCCAAGCCAACGTCGGTCCTCACCTCCACTAAGGACCTCAGCGTGTCCCCTTGTACCCTGCTTTGGGATTGGTCAGCGCTCCTTAGAACACTCCAGGTGGCTCCACCTATCTCCCAACTTCCTGATCAGAAACCCACCTCCAGGTTTCTAGAAAAGAAGGGGGGGGTTCTGGTGTCCTCATCTGTCCAGTCCACTCATTCCTCCCTGAGCCACTCCTCACGGGCCCAGATCAGAACATTCAGGCCTGCTCTTACACTATTAAACTACAAATTTTGTCTTCCCTAGCAAAACCCTGCTACAAAAAACGCACCTATACTATGGGGGCGCTACAGATATTTTTAAAGAAAAAGAAAAACAAGACTTTAATATCAATTTAAGGGAGGGGTGTCAGGGGTAGTGTCCTAGGTCTATATATATTTGCTAATAGGTGTCCCTCATTCCCATCTCCAAAAAGTTGTGAGGTATGCATTGTGAGTGCAAAACGTTGAACTCTGGGGGCAGGGCCAAGATCCTCTGCGCTCACAGTCTCTCCTCGGTCTTCTGGGTAGAGTGGCACTGAGCAACATTTAAACTGTGGGGGTGATTAGCTTCAAGTGAAGAGGTTCCCAAACATGTAGTCCAGCCGTCTGTCAGGTTAAGGGCTTCCTGCCCATGTTTATTCATGCCGCAAATAAGTATAACAGAAAAGTTTTCCTCGCAGGGGTAGAAAATAGTCCCAAACAAAAGTCCATTACAGGAATAAAAAAACCCTGGCTAACAGATAGACCTCACTGGGTCTGCTTCAGTCTTTGCAGTCATGTTCCCTCACAGCCTGCTCCTTCTCTCTCAGCACCACCACAGATTACACTCAGGAAAGTCAAAATTACAGATTACACTAAGGAAAGTCAAAAGCTCACCTTTTTGGGCATACTCTTGAGGGTTTTGTTAAACCATTCTACTAACCCATCTGTCTGAGGGTGGTAAACTGAAGTTTGCAAATGCTTAATACTGAACAATTTGCACAATTCTTTCATCACCTTTGACATGAAGGGAGTCCCTTGGTCGGTCAGAACCTCCTTTGGGATCCCAGTACATGTAAACATGTGGAACAACTGTTTGGCAATGGTCTTGGAGGAAGTGTTTAAGGGAACAGCCTCGGGATACCGGGTGGCATAGTCCATTTTGACTGGGATGTAATGATTGCCTCTGGCAGACTTAACTACTCGCCCTATCAGAACCATGGCAATTCGGTCAAAAGGAATCTCAATCACAGGCAATGGTACCAGTGGGCTACGGCAATGGGGCATAGGGGCTACCTTTTGTCACTCAGAACATGACTCACAATAATTTTTCACGTCTGCATATATCCCAGGCCAGAAGAAACGCTGTACGGCACATTATTTTGTCTTTTCATAGGCCAGGTGGCCACCCAGGGGATGTGTATGGGCCAGGTTCAGCACTGTCCTCCTATAGGGGCCAGGCATCACGAGTTGTTCCACATCCTCATCCCGAATTTTGTCAACCTGATACAACACGTCATGGTTAACCGCTATATGAGGAAACACATTTTCCAGCCCCGGGGCTACCAGGGTCCCATTGTTTACCTTCACATTTTTCCAGGCTTGTACAAGAGTAGGACCCTGTAACTGGGCAGTCCCGAAGTTATCGAGATAAACCTGTAGCTCCGGCACGCTGGGCAACGCTAGAGTCTCAGGGGTCACCTCTGGTTCAGCCGCACAGAATGCTAGGGGAAAAGACACATTTTCATAAGGGGTCACCTCTACAGCATTTTCATCAAACTTTGGTTCTAAGTGAATAGCAATAAAAAAAACAGTCAATTAACCAGCGAGCCAGCGCACTCAGTAATTCAGGAATATTGCACAATGAGAAGATTAAAATAAAATAGATTAAAATAAAATAGATAGATAAAACATTAATACTAAAACTGTAAAACAGTTGAGCATCAATAGCAACATGTGAGTAGGATGCAGGGTAAGGGGATGACAGCATAAAGGAATGAGGCTAAAGAGTCAATTAAGTCCAATGGGAACTTATAGTTCCTGAGGTGAGCAGAAAAGGCAATCCATGGAAGGGGGGGTCCAAATGTTGAGTAGAATCACCTCTGGCCAGCAGCTCCTTAAGGTAGGGACCCTCAGAACATGTAAAAAGGAAGAAGGGCGCCAGGTCAGTGAAAGATTAATACACCACAACGTTTATTAATAGTAACTTACATAACAACTTCTTGTCAGCAGCATGTCGGGACCAGCGTGAATCCACCAGGGCTGAGCAGACATGGAGGACCTCACGGGGTTGGGCAGATGGTGAGAGACCCAGAAGCGGTATGTAACAGTCCCACAGGAAGACACGGCCAGCTAATGGGAAAATCCTGGTGGTAGGAGGACAGGTACTGGGATGTCCGACGGCGGTGTGCTGACCAGTCGCGACTTCCGGGTAACCAGCCGGATAGGGGACACAGCCACTTCGTGGCAAACAGATCCTGAGCTGGTTTCAAAGGTCACCAGCACTGTGGGGTACTTCTTACAGTCACAATGCCCACATAACACTCCTACCTGATGCTGGGTCAGCTGTTCAGGGTCCACCAGCCGGGTATGGTCCAGGGTGACCAGACTTCCAGGGTCCAGGAGGGCACATACACTTTTCCCCCTTATCTTTACAACAGAGCTTGGCATGTCCGGATCAGCTACCAGGCCCGGGTGAGCAAACAGGGACATGCGTCGAACTACATCACATTCCATAGGCTCAGGGTTCAAGGGACACTTGGCAGCGATGTGACCCCATTCACTGCACCACCTACACTGGAGATGCCCACTGGTTCCTCTGGGACTTCCCAGGTGGGGTCTTTCAAATGGGGTGATGCTCCGACCATTCTTGCCGGCCTTTCAGGAATTCCTCTTTCGGCTTTACCAATTGTGTTACTGGGGTTGACCGGGCGGCCACAGGAGGGGGATCTTTTGACCATCAGAGATCGTGAAACTGCAGACCCAGCAACCAGGTCCTCTGCCGCCAAGTAGTGTTCCACCAGCTCAATCAGAATATCCTTTGAATTTGGATCAGATTGCCTTACCCACCTCTGCAACTCAGGAGGTAGAACTCTCAGGAACCGATCCATTGCAACTCTTTCCACTATTTGGGACCCTGTGAGTATCTCAGGCTGCAGCCACCATTTGACCAGATTGATTATGTCATACATTTGGGAGCAGGGGGATCCATCTGCCTTGAAACTCCAGCTGTGTACTCCCTGTGCTCTTACTGCCGCGGTGATGCCCAGACACCGCAAGATCTCAACTTTTAGTTTGTCATAATCTCGGGCATCCACAGCCAAAGTCAAAGTATGCCTTTTGGGAGTCCCCTGCTAACAGTGGGGCCACCAGCACAGCCCAGTGGTCTTTAGGCCAGGCCTGCCCCTCAGCAGGTCTCTCAAAAGTACATAGGAAGCCTTCCACATCATCCTGGAATGTCATTTTTTGTAGGTGGAGACTTTTGGTGCCTGGCAGGGTGTCAGCAGGGGACCCTGTGGAGACATTTGCAGTCTGGGCTGGCATCCGCTGGAGTACTTCTGCTAAGGCCTGTCGGTCTTTCTCAGCTGCCTGAGCCAAAGCAGCCACTGGAGCCCCAGTTACCTGGGCCAGTACAGCCACAGCTTGCTGGCTGGCTGCTTGAGCTTGCTCCCGCTGAGCCACCAACAGTCTATTAGTTTCTTGTTGTGCGGCAGTAGCTTGCTTATAAGCCTGTTGCTGTGCAGCATTACTCTGGAGCAAGGTCTTTACCAATCCCTCCATGCTGCAAATTCACACTTACACTGCAGTACACTGTGCCTTTAAGTGGTATATATGCACTGCTGTCCTTTTAACTCCGCTGACACAACGTTCACACAGCTTATTTCAATGCAGTCTTTTAACAAGTATACAGTGTATCCAGCAAACTTGCCTTTCAGTGTAGATCAATAGAGGGCATGCACCAGGCTGTACTGGCCATCGGGACCACCAGGAGTTTCCCGGTGGGCCGATGGCTCAGTGGGCCGGTTCAGTGACAGACAGCATGTCAAAGTAATGGCTGTGTGAGCCTGGCAGCCATTACTTTGAGCACCGCTGTGTACTGTCTAAAGCAGGGCCGGGCCGGTAGAAGGAAGGTGCGGGTGCCCTGGGCTGGGCAGTACTATTTTCTGGAGGGAGGAGGGGGGTGCAGATGAAGTGCCGGGCCAGCAGTGCTTCACACTAGTCGACGCCGCTAGTGTCTCTCTCTCTCTGTGTCATAATGTGCCGAGTGCACTCCTGCACCCGGCACAAGCAAGCACCGCACCAGCCGTCATCTGTTAGCGCCACCGACCCACCGCTGCCTCTTCTCTCCAGACCCAAGACTCCCCCTAAAAAGCTGCTTTGTAGACCCGTCCTGGCTGTGTGACGTCATTCGCCAGAGGCGGGATGGGAGAAAGAGGAACCGCCGAGGAGGAACCATTACAGCCAGCAAAACAAGTAAGCACTATGCTTACACTTAGTCAGACTGTCAGTGATAATAATTAATGATTGCCATGCCATCCCCAACCGCAGCTCAGCCACCATCTGCAGCCACCATCCCCATCCGCAGCCACCATGCCCATCCGCAGCCACCATGCCCATCTGCAGCCACCATCCCCGCATGTGCGTGTTTTGTGCGTGTTTGCAAAATTAAAGTGGGCCAGTCTGGTTGAAGTCCAGGGCCAAATTTTTGTCCCAGTCCAGCCCTGGCATGCACACATCCATTTCCACCAATTGTGGGGGTGATTAGCTTCAAGTGAAGAGGTTCCCAAACATGTAGTCCAGCCGTCTGTCAGGTTAAGGGCTTCCTGCCCATGTTTATTCATTCCGCAAATAAGTATAACAGAAAGGTTTCCCTCGCAGGGTTAGATAAACAATCCCAAAGAAAAGTCCACTACAGTAATAAAAACCTCCTGGCTAACATAGACCTCACTGGGTCTGCTTTAGCCTTTGCAGGCCTGTTCCCTCACAGCCTGCTCCTTCTCTCTCAGCACCACCACTGATTACACTCAGGTAAGTCAAAATTATACCCCAAGTGGGGGAGCAAGGTGTGGCCAGTGCTTAACCCATTGCTGCCTACAAAACCTTTCACTGTCCCTCCTTTATCTTAAGAACCTCAAGATCCTGCTTGGCAGATACACCCCATCTATCAATGACAGGGGCTGTCTGTCGCAAACCCTTTTGCTGAGCTCCTTTTGCCTTTTTTGCATGTGTTTAAAAATTATTTTAGGCTTGAAAATTACAAATCCCCAAAACACTATATATTTTCTGAAAGCAGATAGCTTAACCACTTCAGCCCTGGGACGATTTCCCAGTTTAGGACCAGAGCACTTTTTGCGATTCGGGACTGACAATTGCGCGGTCCTGTGACGTTGTACCCCAAAAAAAAAAAAAATACTTTTTGCTAAAATACATATCCAAAAAAAATATATATAAAAAACTTTTTTTTTCATCGGTTTTGGCCGATTTATATTCTTCCTCATATGTTTGTTAAAAAAAAAAAAAAAAAAAATCGGAATCTGCGTCTATTGATTGGTTTGCGCAAAAGTTGCTGCGTTTATGAACGATGAGAATACGATGAGTAATGGCGGCGATCTGCGATTTTTATTGCAGCAGGCATGTTGGACCATTTTGACACTTTTTTGGGAGCATTGGCATATACAGCAATCAGTGCTGTGAAAATGCACTGATTACTGTGTAAATGCCATTGGCAGTGAAGGGGTTAACCTGGAGGGGGCGCTCTATGGGTTAACTGCGTTTCCTCAGTGTGTTCTAACTGTATGGGGGCTGGGTTGGCAGGGGGAGGGGAGTGATCACGGCTCCTATATACAGGGAGCCTGTGATCACATCCCTTCCCCCTCTGTCAGAACCGGGATCCGTGTTTACATACACGGACCTCCGTTCTGTCGCTCTGGGGGGTGATCACGGGTAACCGGCAGACATCGAGTCCACTGTACCCGCTCCCAGGCCCCTCCAGAACATAGTGAGCGCGCCTCCTGCGGTGCGCACGTGCTCACAATACTCATTCTCACGGCTGCCGCCAGGTGACGGCGTTTCGCGATAACGAACCATGTTGCCGCCGTCAAGCCACCGCGGGGCGGTCGGCAACTGGCTAAAGAACAAAATAGTGGTTGTTCCAATTTTTTATATCACACGATACTACCGCAAAGGTTTTTGGGCACACAAACGCAAAAAATGACCCATTTATTTTTGGTAAGTACGTATACGTGCATATACATACAGTCAGGTCCATAAATATTGGGACATCGACACAATTCTAATCTTTTTGGCTCTATACACCACCACAATGGATTTGAAATGTAACAAACAAGATGTGCTTTAACTGCAGACTTTCAGCTTTAATTTGAGGGTATTTACATCCAAATCACTTGAACGGTGTAGGAATTATAACAGTTTGTACATGTGCCTCCCACTTTTTAAGGGACCAAAAGTAATGGGACAATTGGCTGCTCAGCTGTTCCATGGCCATGTGTGTGTGTTATTCCCTCATTATCCCATTTACAAGGAGCAGATGCAAGGTCCAGAGTTCATTTCAAGTGTGCTATTTGCATTTGGAATCTGTTGCTGTCAACTCTCAATATGAGATCCAAAGAGCTGTCACTATCAGTGAAGCAAGCCATCATTAGGCTGAAAAAACAAAACAAACCCATCAGAGAGATAGCAAAAACATTGGGTGTGGCCAAATCAACTGTTTGGAACATCCTTAAAAAGAAAGAACACACCGGTGAGCTCAGCAACACCAAAAGACCCGGAAGACCACGGAAAACAACTGTGGTGGATGACCGAAGAATTCTTTCCCTGGTGAAGAAAACACCCTTCACAACAGTTGGCCAGATCAAGAACACTCTCCAGGAGGTAGGTGTATGTGTGTCAAAGTCAACAATCAAGAGAAGACTTCACCAGAGTGAATACAGAGGGTTCACCACAAGATGTAAACCGTTGGTGAGCCTAAAAAACAAGAAGGCCAGATTAGAGTTTGCCAAACATTTAAAAAAGCCTTCACAGTTCTGGAACAACATCCTATGGATAGATGAGACCAAGATCAACTTGTACCAGAGTGATGGGAAGAGAAGAGTATGGAGAAGGAAAGGAACTGCTCATGATCCAAAGCATACCACCTCATCAGTGAAGCATGGTGGTGGTAGTGTCATGGCGTGGGCATGTATGGCTGCCAATGGAACTGGTTCTCTTGTATTTATTGATGATGTGACTGCTGACAAAAGCAGCAGGATGAATTCTGAAGTGTTTCGGGCAATATTATCTGCTCATATTCAGCCAAATGCTTCAGAACTCATTGGACGGCGCTTCACAGTGAAGATGGACAATGATCCGAAGCATACTGCGAAAGCAACCAAAGAGTTTAAGAGAAAGAAGTGGAATGTTATGCAATGGCCAAGTCAATCACCTGACCTGAATCCGATTGAGCATACATTTCACTTGCTGAAGTCAAAACTGAAAGGAAATTGCCCCAACAACAAGCAGGAACTGAAGACAGTTGCAGTAGAGGCCTGGCAGAGCATCACCAGGGATAAAACCCAGCGTCTGGTGATGTCTATGCATTCCAGACTTCAGGCTGTAATTGACTGCAAAGGATTTGAAACCAAGTATTAAAAAGTAAAAGTTTGATTTATGATTGTTAATCTGTCCCATTATTTTTGGTCCCTTAAAAAGTGGGAGGCACATATACAAACTGTTATAATTCCTACACCGTTCACCTGATTTGAATGTAAATACCCTCAAATTAAAGCTGAAAGTCTGCAGTTAAAGCACATCTTGTTTGTTACATTTCAAATCCATTGTGGTGGTGTATAGAGCCAAAAAGATTAGAATTGTGTCGATGTCCCAATATCTATGGACGTGACTATATATGCGCAAAAAGACCAAAAAGAAAAAGGAAAGGGACTTTAACGGCTGTCACTAAGAGATCCCAAGCAGGATAGCACAACAGTGGGTCATATAAAATCAATATTTATTACATAATTTGTTAAAAAAAAACATAACATATGGAGACAAGAATATGTATAGAGAACATTGTGGTCATTGTATAAGAAAGTGGGCCTGGTCCTAGGTCGTCTTCAGGTAGGCAACCGATAGCAGGTCAGGGCCCTTTAACGAAAAGATGCTTATATACACCAAAATCGCAACCCGTTTCGCCACATGCTTCTTCAGGCGATCCTAGTGATTTTTCAGGCAGAAGAGCTCAATTACTATAGATCACAGTAAATTGCATTGTCATATCCATATGTTCTCATATCTACATAGAAAAGTCTTAGAAAACCACTGTTTGCAAATAACAAATATAACATTTAGGCAATGAGGTTGATATTAATGTACAAAATCAAATGCATTCGCATTTTATGTATTGAACAATTGATTCAGAGTTTAAGAAAGAAAAACCAGAAAAACTATTTGATAACTATGCTGAAATTACCAACATATATATACCCTATAGTTGCCACAGTGTACAACACCCAAGTATAAATCCATGTATAAAGAGGAGGCAATGGACAATTACATACCAGTGATCCCATTCAAAGGCAGCCCGAGCCCACCCATGGGAAGATCAGTATAACCACCAGAGAGGTAGATCTGGGAGGAAAAAAGAAAAAGAAGCAAAAAAAAGAAAAGAAAAAAAAAAGGGAAAGGGAAAAGGAAGCGTTTAGTCCAAAGGACCCTATTATAAGGAGACTACAAGTCAGAGACGGGAGGTGCCCCCCAATAGAGAGAATATATGTAGGATATAGGATCCCTATAGGATCACTATGTAAAGAATCGTCTGCTGGAGAAGAATATGGTATTCTGTGGTAAATGCACATATAGTGATATGATATAGTGATATAGTGATCATGTAATTAAATTAAGAAAATGTATGAAAAATAAATAAATAAATATATATAAATATATATATATATATATATCTATATACACATACACACACACACAAATCTGTACATACACAACATCCCAGTGTAGTGGAAATATATAAAACACAATTTATATATTGAGAAAAGAAAGTTCTGTCCCAGTATTGAAGTTTGACCCCAATTTATGTATATCAGTGTTGTCCCATATAGTAAGATATAGACCATGCCTAGTAGGGCGATAAGGTAAATGGCCTAGACATGATTGTGGGGTAGGCTAAAAGTATAACAAACAGGCAAAAGGCAAGGGTGGAATGAACACAATGTTGTGTGGGCGTATAAAGCAGCCAAACATACCGTGCCTAAAATTCCAGATATGAGTTGCGGGGAGGACCTGGATAAAGTAGCCCCCGAGATTCCACCCTGTATATACTATAACAGGTCCCTGGAGGGTACGTAAGAAACAGCCGCGATCCCAAGATTACCAGGGAGAGACTGGACAATTAAGTGTCACACCACCACTATACATCAAAAAAGAGGAAAGCAAATGGTGAAGGTGGACAATAATGCCTATATAGATACTTTAAATTCCTGTATTATGTTCTATACAACAATGTCTGAAAGCCCACCTGATGTGTTTGTCTGCAGCTCCTTATATATCATATCAGTTATTTAAAAATAAAAATTGTTCTATGATTATGCAAACTAACTTTGGGAACTTTGGGGGGCGGTGCCCCTGCTCCCCTTATGGACCGGCCACGACTGCTGGATTCTAAAGATAGGGCTATATAGCCCATTGTTAGGATCTGTTATGATAACCCTCGGCTATCATCTCTCCGTCAGTCTGTCTTGAGCTCGGGCGCCCGGAGAGAAAGAATTTCACCCACAAATAGAAATAGGTACACGCACCCAGATGGTGAAATCAATCTCTGTTTACTGGGAGAAAAATGGGCATTTATATACAATTCATACAAAGGGAGAATGCGTAATACATGTCTATAAAGAAAGTTATCTACACATTATGTTCTTTTTTCAAGGATAAGATAACATGTTAGAATGTGATCACTCAAAAGTAACACCTGCAAGGTTACAGATGACCACACACAGAATGTGTCATGTGCAGTAAACAAAAAAACTTTGTCAGCATGAACTACTTGCTAATATTAAATCAGAACTTCTCTTTATACAACAACATGGAGTAACTAAGGATAATAGGTTCCCTACCCATTACACCCATCCTTGTGTTTTTTCTGCCAGGAATATCTGATGTTCATACATCAGTACTGTGCACAAGTACCTTAAAGCCTGGTACACACTATTGTATGGGTATGGGTTGAATGAAAAAAAAACTGACAGGGTGACTGCCACCGCCAGAACACTCCGATCAGCTCCTCCACCATCGGCTGAGAGCGCTAATTGGGAGCCAGTCAGCTGCTGGTTTTCTAGCATGCACGTCCGACAGAAGCCAGTCAAACGGCCAGCTTCTGCCAGACAGATTGATATACACACAGCCCGAATGTCGGACGGGCTTTTTGAACCGGCAAATGTCTCTTGACATTTGTCCCGTGTGTACAGGGCTTTACAGATATAAGGTCTATGTGATCTTGTGAATGAACCCTATCTGTTCTTTATTTATGGCAAGAGGGACTGATTTACTAATCAATATGCTGTTTAGAATTGCTGACATTTGATGTATTGATTCACGCGAAGTGTGCTTTGTAATAACAGAATAGATTTTTATCACTCCTCCTATTTACAGTCTTGCCAGCATTAGGAGAGAGATTATTAATTTGCATTTATAGTCAATGATTGTTTTATTTGGAAGATCGTCTGATATCATAGATGAAGAGTGATGTAAATCTATTCTAATGAGGCAGAGCTGCATAATCTATTCTTGTATTACTGGGTTGGCTACATCTCTAAAAAGGCAGACCGATTATGCCACCAGGAATGGATTAAAACCATTTAATATTTTAATCCCTCTTTAGAATTCCCATTTTACACCTTATTATGATGTATTCAGATTTGTCAGCTCATTATGTATTCAGATTTGTCAGCTCCATACTAGTTTCGACTCAAGTAGAGTCTAAACTAAGGTAACCAGATTTTTAAAATGAAATCCGGGACATATTTTTTTTTTATTGGCAAATGGTAAACTATTTTATAAGCATATTTTCTTCAAATGATATATGCAGTGTATATGGTATATGTTTATGGAATGATTGTAGGATATATACTTTATTTCTCACATTTTGTCAATGAGATAAAAAAAAAAGAAAAAAACACCTCTTAAAATTTTTTGGGATATGACTACCAAATCTTAAGAAGATAAGATAGAGAAAAAAACATTTTTAATGCATATTTTATTCTTACCAAAGAATTTTTGTTCAGCAATAACAATATTAACCACTTACCAACCGGAAGGTTTTCCAGCTTTAAGACCAGAGCACTTTTTGCGATTCGGCACTGCGTCGCTTTAACTGACAATTGCGCGGTTGTGCGACGTCTTACCCAAACAAAATTTGCTTCCTTTTTTTCCCACAAATAGAGCTTTATTTTGTTATTGTGGTATTTGATCGCCTCTGCGTCATTTCTGATCGCCGCTATAAACAAAAGAAGAGCGACCATTTTGCAAAAAAAAAACAAATTTGTTACTTTTTGCTAAAATTCAAATCCAAAAAAAAAAAATATATAAAAAAACAATTTTTTCACCGTTTTTGGCCGATTTATATTCTTCCTCATATTTGTGATAAAAAAAAAATAGCAATCTGCATTTATTGATTGGTTTGCGCAAAAGTGGCCACGTTTACGGATGGTGAGAATTAATTTCTGGGGTTTTTATTTCTTTTTATTTTTTACTAGTAATGGCGGTGATCTGCGATTTTTAGCGGTACTGCGATATTGGGGCGGACATGTCGGACATTTTTGACACTTTTTTGGGACCAACGACATTTATTCAGTGATCAGAAATTTAAATGTCCACTGATTACTGTATAAATGTCATTGGCAGTGAATGAGTTAACCTGCAGGGGGAGAGCTAGGGGTTAACTGTGTTCCCTGGGTGTGTTTTTACTGTGGGGGTTGGGCTAACATGGGCATGAGAGATCCAACTGATCCCAGTGACAGGGATCAGTAGATCTCTCATGCCCCTACTAACAGAGCGGGGAACCGCCGTGTTTACATCGGCGGTTCCCCGTTCTTTCCCTGTGGCCGCTCATTGCGGCTCGCCGGCGGACATCGGGTCCGCCCGAGCCGCGGGCACAGTCCTCAGGAGTGCGGCGGGTGTGCGCGCCCCCTGGTGGCTGATTGCAGATCGCTGTCTTTTTACGGCGATTCGCGCTCATCATCCCAACTGCCGCCGTGAAAACACGGCGCGCGGTCGGGAACTGGTTAATTAACAATTCAGAACAGTAAAAGATTGCATGGTAACAACACATACCCATATGACATTTGTTATAATTTTTTTCACACAAATAAAACTTTTTGGTGGTATTTAATTGCCACTGGGTTTTTTATTTTTTGCTAAACGAAAAAAGACTGAAGATTTTGAAAAAAAACAAAAACGTTTTTCTTCATTTCTGTTATAAAATTTTGTAAATAAAAAATTGCTCTCCTTCACTCATTAGCGCTGATGAGGCTGCACTGATGGGCACTGATATGCGGCAATGATGAGCACTGATAGGTGGCACTGATATGTGGCAATGATGGGCACTGATAGGTGGCACTGATATGTGGCAATGCTGGGCACTGATACGTGGCAATGATGGGCACTGATAGATGGGAATGATGGGCACTGCTAGGCGGCAATGATGGGCATTGACAGACAGCACAGATATGCAGCAATGATAGGCACTGATAGGCGACAATGATGGGCAGTGATAGGCGACACTGATGGGCACTGATAGGAGGCAATGATGGGCACCGCTAGGTGGCAATGAAGAGCACTGATAGGTGGCACTGACAGGCATTACTGATAAGAAAGGGGGGGTACACTGATATAAGGGGATTGTGAGCTAATGGGGGTCTTTAAGGGGGGTGCTGCTGATCTAATGGTTGATCACCAAACATTAGATCAGCCGTCAGTCCCCCACCTCTTAGAGATCCCCGTTAGCTCACAATCCCCTTATATTAGTGCCCCCCCACCGCCTTCCTTAGAAACCTCCAGAGATCAGAGAGACGCGCCTCTCCCTTACATCAGCGTGCCCTGCCCTCTTTAACACATTCATTCAGACTGCCTTACCAGTGGGACCCGGGAGCTACTGCAACCAAGGAGGGAAGAGTGAGAGCTGAGTTGGGGGGCATAGCTGGGAGGTGGAGCCGGCAGAAAAAGCACGTCATTGGTTGCTAGGACAGCAACCAATGACTGCAAAGGAGATCATCAAGGTGGCGGCAGGGGGTGAGAGGCACCAGGCAGGGGAGGCAGGGAGGCGTAGCCTGGACTGTCCGGGGCAATACCTGACAGGGGACAAAACCAGAGAAAGACTTGGTCTGGGGACTGTGTTCTCAGTCCAGGGACTGTCCCCAGAAACCGGAGATGTCTGGTTACCCTAATCAAAACTAGCATGTAGTTTGGCGATAATGTGAAAGTACAGCCCACAAGTTAAAGTATCCCTTACCTTTTTTTCTGCAAAATTCATGCATAACATTGCTAAAGTCACCCTGACAATATCATGATCTACCTTTCTCTCCAGATGGACCGAGACAACTTTGTTCAGGCATCAACCAGTATCACCATCTGCTTTCTGGACTGAAATGACATGTTCATGCTAATCCTGGTGCCTGTGCAAGTCTTGGGTGTGTTAAAAAATTCTGACACAGATCAGCCATCTGCGGCCTCCCACCTTTTGACGCTCAACAATCAGTCAACAGTGGACTTTAAAAGGTACTAATAGGCGTTCTTTTTCCTGGCTTTACATCTAAAGTACTTATTATGTTAACGCTTTGTAATACGCTGTGCATTGTGGTGACATTCATTCATACAGCAGAGGCAGAGGGATATTGGTTGCATCAAATTTTTGCTGGAGACATTGTACTTATCACTTCCATTTACTGTACATACATATTACCTTCACCTTCCTGTGACATCAGTTGTGCAGGGCATCTGACTATGATGGTGCAGCTCAGTGTACACCAGAATTAGATCTAATAACTCAAAAATCAGCACCCGGTAGCAGAGCTGGTCAGACACATCCTCTGTTGCTCTACAACAGTGTTTCTCAACCTTTTACGGTGAAGTACCCCTGCAGGTCTAAAAAAAATTCCTAAGTACCCCTGTCTCCAGAAAGTAATTTCTATTGTTTGGCTGTCATAGTTTCTGTGTGTGTGTAATGTCAGCATGTGTTTGTGATGGTTTTTGTTCGTGTTCAATATCATTGTATGTGTGCATGCTGCAATGACAGATACACACACACATATATATTGATAGATAAACACTGACAATCCCAAACTAACACACTGGCAGACACACGCACATAATCCAAAATTAATACACAGGTAGACACATGCACGCACATGAGGCCTACCAGTGCAGTGCCCACCAAATGCAGCCTCATAAATACAGTGCCCACCAAATGCAGCTTCATCAATGCAGTGTCCACCAAATGCAGCTTCATCAATGCAGTGCCCACCAAATGCAGCTTCATCAATGCAGTGCCCACCAAATGCAACTTCATCAATGCAGTGCCCACCAAATGCAACTTCATCAGTGCAGCGCCCACCAAATGCAGCCTCATAAATACAGTGCCCACCAAATGCAGCCTCATCAATGCAGTGCCCACCAAATGCAGCCTCATAAATACAGTGCCCACCAAATGCAGCTTCAACAATGCAGTGCCCACCAAATGCAGCCTCGTCAATGCAGTGCCCACCAAATGCAGCTTCATCAATGCAGTGCCCACCAAATGCAGTGCCAACCAAATGCAGCTTCATTAGTGCAGTGACCACCCCCTTCCATCAGTGCAGACGTGACTACCTTCCCCCACCAGTGACGTGATTACTTCGACGTAAACCAACCGTGACGTAAACCACCCGTGACGTAACTACTTCGACGTAAACCACCCGTGACGTAACTGCTCCGACGTAAACCACCCGTGACGTAACAACTTCGACGTAAACCACCCGTGACATAAAT
>BLSH010328943.1:990509-1002660 GCA_018402905.1 Glandirana rugosa
TTCTAGCACAAATCCTCTTCCCCCCATCCCCTCTCCCAACACAAATCCCTCTAAACCCCCCGCCCCCAAATTTCCCCTCCTAGAATAATTCTCGCCCTTCCTGCCCATCCCCGGTGGCATTTATGAAAGAAAGCTTATTGTAAATTTAAAGTGCGTTGTTTAGGGCCCTTTCACAAGGGCTGTCCAATCAAGTCTGCCCGTCAGTTTTTCAGGCAGAACTGATCGGACACTGCATTGTCCTCTATGGAGCGGCGGATGTCAGCTGCCGCCATCCGATCTGATCCTGCCCACCAAATACAGACAGATGGTGGTCCTACTTTCCATCCGTCCGGTGATTTCCCCATGGAGGAGAGCAGGACTGTGTGCTCTGCACAGCAGAGTCGACACGAACCTGTCATCTGCCTGCTCAGCGGGGATCAGCGGAGAGATCCACCACTGAGCAAGCGAATTCCATTAAGCAGAGGCGCCCGTGTGAAAGGGGCCCAACAGTAAATACTACCACTGTGTGGTTAACTGTGGCCCTACCTACACCCTATACATGTGCAAGTAGTGAACTGGTTTAGAAAGCCTTCCTGGAAAAAAAAGTCTTTAGAAGGCTCACAAGATTCCGTAAAAGTAGAAACTTATTACTGTAAAATTTATCTTGTCTTATGGTTACGTATAGTACCCTACCTGGATGATATTTAATTCTCTAAATAGCCATAAACAGTTACCATGTTTTCAGATTTTTGGGGTTTTTTTTTTATTAAAAGCTGTTTTAGCCTTTATTCATCTTTTTTGGCATTTCTGTGCTGCTGATCTACTGCAGCCCATTTTACAGCCACTTCCTGTCTATAGGCACTTGCTCCAGCATTGAATACATATAATGGCTCTGGACTGGATTCCTGTCAGTGGTGGAATGTGCCTGTGCAGTGCCACTTGTATGCACAATTAGGGTCTAATGCGTCGGGATGACCCCTCAAGAAGTGCCTGAACAAGGACCGTCATAGCATGGTCACCTTGTAAACCTTGGTTCTTGTAAAGTGGTTCTTAAAGCAGAAGTTTTTTTACCTTAATGCATTATCTGCATTAAGCTAAGAAAAAACCTGCGCACAGGATCCCCCCCACCCCACCTTAATACATACCTGAGCCCAATCTCGATCCAGTGCTGTGCCTGTGAGCAGGGACTCTTGGCGTTCTCTCTCGCATCACTGGCCATGAAGGCAGCAATGGGAGCTATTGGCTCCTGCTGCTGTCAGTCACAGCCTGTGAGGAGAGAGTGGGGTCAAGCTGGGATTCAGTCTGAATTTTTGGCTGAATTTGGACTTGAAATGGACCAGAAGACGCACAGGACCCCTGTGCAATTCGCACCGGAGCCACTCCATAGAGAGCCGGTCACAATCTCCTGACATGCGAATTGGATGCGGGGAAACCCACATCCAATTAGCAATAGTGTGAACCCAGCCTAAAGTGGAATTAAACTCGGAAAATTAAAACCCACTGACAGGCAGGGTTTTTATGACAGAAGAGTCCCTTTTGTTCTCCAATGTCATAAATGCTTCCCTCTACTTGTCAGTGGTCATGTACACTGAGCTGCGCCTTCAGCTCCTCTCTGGGCTGTGAGTATATGACTCCCATGTGCAGGCGTGATGCCAGTAGGAGCTCTGATAGCGCAACACCGGAGGGCATTGTTTAATGGGCGAGTCTGCCATAATGTGCTAAAATATGGTGTATACTACTAGTATGTTATATCATAAACCACTTGGAGGCCCAATTAATACAAAATATAGCAGATTTTAATTCTAATTTAAAACTACAGTTACCTGTTAAAGCTGATATGATATTTTAGTGATTGGGCTAGTGATTAGAACATGCTATACACCCTTATCTCCCCATGGTTTATGGCAGATGTGGCAAAATCCAGGGCCAAACACTTTCACAGAGTAATTGGAAAAACCTACCTTCTTCTCATTGCCCCTGCTTTTAGAGCCCGCCAAGATTCCTATGCAAATTTTGACTTTCTAAAAGGTAAGTGCAGACAAGTACTGAAAAAGCACAGGTTCTGTTTAAAACCTGTAAGACCAGTTTTTAGGGAGTGGGTTTTACTGTAAATGAAAGTCATATGCTATACTGTAAATGGGAAAGAAAACAACAGATAAGAACTCTTTTAACCACTTACCAACCGGAAGGTTTTGCAGCTTTAGGACCAGAGCACTTTTTGCGATTCGGCGCTGTGTCGCTTTGACTGACAATTGCGCGGTCGTGCGACGTTGTACCCAAACAAAATTTGCGTCCTTTTTTCCCCCACAAATAGAGCTTTCTTTTGGTGGTATTTGATCGCCTCTGCGTCATTTCTTATCGCCGCTATAAACAAAAGAAGAGCGACCATTTTGCAAAAAAACCCAAATTTCTTACTTTTTGCTAAAATTCAAATCCAAAAAAAATATAAAAAAAACTTTTTTTTTCACCGTTTTTGGCCGAATTATATAATTCCTCATATTTGCGATAAAAAAAAATGGTGAGAATTCATTTCTGGGGTTTTTATTTTTATTTTTATTTTTTACTAGTAATGGCGGCGATCTGCGATTTTTAACGGTAATGCGATATTGGGGGGGACATGTCAGACCATTTTGACACTTTTTTGGGACCAAGGACATTTATTCAGCGATCAGAAATTTAAATGTCCACTGATTACTGTATAAATGTCATTGGCAGTGAAGGGGTTAACCTGCAGGGGGCGATCTAGAGGTTAATAGTGTTCCCTGGGTGTGTTCTTACTGTGGGGGGGTTGGGCTAACATGGGCATGAGAGATCTAACTGATCCCAGTGACAGGGATCAGTAGATCTCTCATGCCCCACTGACAGGGCGGGGAACCGCCGTGTTTACATCGGCGGTTCCCCGTTCTTTTCCCTGTAGCCGCTCATCGCGGCTCACCGGCGGACATCGGGTCCGCCGCGCGCCCCCTGGTGGCCAAATGCGAATCGCCGCTTATTTACGGCGATTCGCGCAGGGCTCCCCGACTGCCGCCGTGAAAAGACGGCGCGCGGTCGGGAAGCAGTTAACTTTTGTTGAAACTCTATGGATACTTGTAGCTTATAAGAGCCATTTTCTTTTCAGATAATGATCTATAGTCAAACGTTTGTTTTTCAAAAGAAACTGGAACCTCTAAGGCCTCATGCACACAGGATGTTTTTTTTTTTATAATTCCTTTATTTAGTGCTGCATAGGTATACAAACAACAAGTATGGTCAAGTCTACAATCACAATAAAATACAGTTGGGTATACATAGATAGGACATCCTAAAATGTGTAGAGAGATAGCCAGAGTTTGAGAGTGCGGCATGGTTGGGGACCCAGTAGGGGGATGGCTGGGATCAGCTGTTTAAAGGGAGTGGGTTGTCCAACCCGTCGTCTATTCGCAGAGCAACTGTGACCGTCTCATGATTCGTATACATAGACTATGCTGAGAGTTTTACGATTTATTTCAGAGGCATGTAGAAAATACCTTGGGGAGATATGGTCTTGAATTTCTTTAGCAGAAATAATGGGAGGAAAAAATAAAATAAAATAGAAGGGGGGGGTGGGGGCAGAAGAGAAAGGATGTCAAAGGAAGCAGGATTGGGTGCTAGGAGAGGGTAGCAAGAGCAAGGAATTAGCAGGAACAGAGTGGGGGGTGCGGTAATGGGGGAGGCCTGTGGGCCAGAGCACTCCCCATTGTCCCCCGCCCGGGTCACATCGACACGGTTCAGAGAGCCATGGGGTCATGACATCGCATCGAGGTAGGGGTTAGTGAAGACAAAGTAGTTCCACGGTCTCCATGTCTCACGGAAGATTTCCTCACGCCCATATAGGGTCGCCGTGAGGTCTTTCATGTTACGTAACTCATTGATTTTCGTGAACCACATGGCCTTGGAGGGAGGGTTCTCCGATCTCCATCCCAAGGGGATGCATGCATTGGCGGCGTTTAATAATTATACAGTGAGTGAGGACTTGTATTTCCCAATAGGGCGGGGGGACAAATGGAGTAGGCATGCTGCGGGGTTTCCCTCCACGTCCACTCCCGTGAGGTGTTTAATGGTGTGTGCCACATCGAGCCAGAAGGGAGCAAGTTTGGGGCAGGACCAAAATATATGTAGCATCGTGCCCTCGGAGTTTCCGCATCTCCAACATGTGTTGGGAACCTGCGGGGTATAGCGATGAATCAGGGAGGGAACTCTGTACCAGAGAGAAAGGATTTTATACCCGGTTTCGTGGATTCTAATGGCCAGGGATGATTTCTGGGCAAAGTGCAGGATCTTCTCTTTCTGTGTGTCTGAGAAGTGTGTGCTCAGGTCAGCTTCCCATTTCTGAAGGAATAGTGTTGTGTAGTCGTTACCTGGGTCAAGCAACATGGCATAGGTAAGTGACAGACCGGTTCCCCAGAATGGCAAAGACGTTCAAATTCTGTCAGGCGGCGCAAGACCCCGGGGGTCCTGGATAGCCTGCGGTGAAAGCAGCGCAGCTGTAGTCCGCTCCAGAAGTCTAGCTTGGAGCTTACCCCCGATTCATCCCATTGTAGGGAAGAACCCCTGTATGGGTGCAGGAAGTCGCAGAGATATTGTTTTTTTTCCTCCCTCAGAGGTTGGAAGCGTGAGCCCTGTAGGCCGGGCTCGAAAGCCGGGTTGCCAAGGATTGGGATCAGCGGGGAGGGTGCGGGGGAGATCGAGGAACACTTGAAGGCGTCCCTGGCTATCTTCAGCGTGCAGCCCAGAGTAGGGTGGTTGGAGATGCCTGTCGGGAGTGGCTTGGGGCGTCCACAACCAACTCTTTGCAGTGCCATCGGAGTCTTCAATCTCCATAGTTACCCACTGTTTCGCCTCCGAGTGACAGTGCCAATCCACCACCCTGGTGAGGTGGGTGGCTCTGTAGTAAGCCTTAGTGTCGGGGAGCCCCAACCCACCTCTTCCCTTCGGCAAATGGAGAAGCTCAAGTTGGATGCGTGGCCTATGGTGGGACCAAACGAATTCCCTGAAGAGGGCGGCCATTTTCTTGAAGAAAATGGTGGGTACATGGATCGGCAACGCCTGCATGATGTACAAGAGTCGGGGGAGGATTGTCATCTTGAGGGCATTACACTGCCCAAACCAAGAAAGGGTAAGGGCATGCCAGTGGAGCAGGTCTGATTTAAGGCGTGCCAGGAGTTGGACAAAATTGGTCTCATAGAGATCGGCGGGATCTGGAGTGATGTTAACTCCTAGGTAACGGATCAACGCCATTGCTTGCTGGAGGGGGGAGGCAGATGTCGCCGTCCTAAGCTCCTCGCCGTCCACCGTGATGTTGAGAAGGGTGGATTTGGTCAGGTTAATTTTATAGAAGGACAGAGCCCAATATTCCTGGAATACGCGAAACAGTTCTGGCAGCGAGGAGCGCGGGTTAGAGAGAAAGAAGATCAAATAGTCCGCAAAGGCAGCCACCTTATGGACGCTGGACCGCTTGCAGAAACCCGCGATAACAAGGTTGCTCCTCACCATACACAACAGTGGTTCCAGTGTTAGTATGAAGATTAGGGGGGACAGGGGGCATCCCTGTCGTGTCCCATTGCGAATGTCAAAGAAAGAGGAGCGGGTTTCGTTCACCTTCACCGCCGCCGTGGGGCAGGAGTAGAGGGAGTAAATCCAGCCGAGCATAGAGGGTTTGAGCCCAATGTGTTCAAGGGTGGCCCGTAAGAATGACCACTTGACCCTGTCAAAGGCCTTTTCTGCGTCTGTTGACAACAGAAGAAGTGGTCGGTTGGAAGATCTGGCAGCGTGGATCAGGTTCACCACTCGAATGGTATTGTCACGGGGTTCCCGAAGTGGGATGAAACCAGCTTGATCCCGATGGATCAAGTTCGGAATGTGGGGTAGGATACGGTTCGCTAAGACCTTCGCAAAGAGTTTTAGGTCCGCGTTTAAGAGTGCAATTGGCCGGTAATTCCCGCACCGTGTATGGTCTTTGCCCTCTTTGGGGATCAGAGAGATGTATGCCCGCAAAGAGTCGATTGGGAAAGAGTGACCGTCCGAGATGGAGTTCCACGCTGCGACCAGAAGTTGCGAGAGGGCCCCAAAGAAGGTTTTATAATACACTGGGGTGAACCCATCCCGGCCTAGGGCTTTTTTGGCTTAGCGTGGGCAAGGGCTAGACCGAGCTCTTCGGTCGTAATAGGGTCCTCCAGAGCCTCCACGACCTCTGAGGGCAGGGTCGGCATGCCCGAGTTCGTGATGTAGGATTGTGGGGAATTTCCCTCCTCGGGCAATTGAGCCCTCGGGGGCTGGTCCTCTATGTTGTAATTGGACGGTATTGGACGACAGAGCACGTAGGAAACCCACGCACACTCCGCCAGCCTGCCCAACCTCCCCCCGCACCCCAAGCGGCCTAGACCGCCGGGGGGGAGGGGGGGAACACCCCCATCGGGCTCCACAACCCCCCCATGGGCCAGCCAGCCGCAGTAAACCCCGGAAAGGGAGAACGCGGGACGCTCAGGGACTACAGCGAGCGGCAGGGGATACATCCCCGAGCCACCCGGAGGATCCCCAAGCGTGAGGGCTGGAACCCCGGGAGGAGGAGGGGGATCCCGCCCCGCGGCCTGAACCAAAACAGTAACCAGAACCAGAGCCCGAAACCCCCCTCCACCACCCCCCCCTGCAGCATCAAAAGTACATTTCAACATACAAAGCAAGGCGGATGGATCACATTGGGCAGTAAGAAATAACAGTTCTGTGTAAGACAACATCATTTCACACCCACCCCCCTCAGCGCCCGTAGCTGAGTGGATCTCACCGCTTCAAGGGCGCGAGGGATATGGCCCTGAGAAGTCCTCGTCTAGAAGAAAGGGGCAGTGTATGAGCAAAAGGGGATATAAACAAGGGGGAGGGGGGGGAGCATCTATTCAATGTGAGGACAGTTCCAAGCATGTGGATCCCGTGTGTATACTGGTTCGTAATGGAGAGACGGGCAGGGGGGAGAGAGGAGGGGGACGCCCGCCCCAACTGGAGCTCGGCACGGGCTAAGAGGCTCTCCAACCTTAGGCAAAAACATGGTGGCCCGGGGCAGGACATCACACAGTATGGCTTAATGAAGGGGGTGCAGAGCAAGGTCCAAAAACAATAGTGGGGCAATCCAAATGATCAGGGAGAGTCAGGATATGGCAAAAAAGGGGTGCCTGCTGGGTGTGACCGGTGCGTCGCCCCGAGGGGGTGACCGGGTGTAGCTAGTGGTGACTGGATTCTGTTCTGTGCGGTCCCCCTCGGGTCTGGCCGGGTCTGCGTAGACATGGGCCACAAGCCCGCAAGGGTTGTAGGGTGCAGGAGCGGCTGTGGAGATGTGGTCGGGCAACCCAGAGGATCCCAGTCTTACCGTATCCGGACGGGTGGAGTGGTGTATTAAAGTTCGGCAGCCGCGGGGTGCGGTCTCCGTGAATCCCTGCTGGGGGCCCTGGAGCGCGGGCGTCTCAGGTGCTGCGGTCTTGGTGCTGGTGGACCGGTCCCTTCCAGGGATAGCAGGTAAGCATGCCAATCCGGAACACTAACCGGAGGTCTGTCAAGGAATCTGAAGAGGTTCGGGAGTTGTTCTGGAGACCGGAGGAAGAAATCCGAGCCCATCTTCTTGACAATGAGGTGGAACGTGTGGCCCCAATGGTACGAGGCCTCAGCATCTCTGATAAGGTCGAGGAGGGGTCGTAGCATCCCTCTCATGGCTCGTGTTTGCCTGGAGACATCTGGGTAGATGTGTATAGGGGCGCCATCGAAGTCAATCGGTCCCTTCACCCACGCCTGGCGGAGGATTTCCTCCTTAATCGAGAAAAAATGGACCCTGCATAGTACATCCCTCGGCAAGGGTCTGGTGTCAGATGGCTGAGCGGAGCGTGGAGGCCCGCGGGCGCCAGGTATTCTGTGCACTCTATCCAATTCTAGTTCGGCGTCAGGGGGCTTATCTAGGGCCTTGTTCAAGATGGCCATCACCGTGGCCCGGAGGTCAGGGCCCGCCATCGCTTCTGGTGTAAAAGTTGTTCCTCCTGCTCCTGTTCTCCCCGTCGTCCAAACGAAGCTGTATTTCAATAAGATGGCGGCGGATGTCCACGTGTTCACGCGCCAGCACTGAGACCCGATTCTCTGTTTCACCGGCTGAGGTCTCCAGGTCAGCCACCTTCTCCTCGATTGTGTCAACTCGCTGGCCCAATTCACGGAGTTCCCCCGAGAGAGCGGAGACAATGGACGCCGCCATTGCTTGGAGGTCTCGCTTGGACGGCAGGGTGGCCACCAGTTCCCTGATGCCCCCTTCCCCAAGGCTTGGGGAGCCGCCAGAGCCACTCGGGTCAGGCTGTGAGTCATCTTCGTGCAGAGCGGGGGAGACGATCGGGGAGGGGGAACTGTGCGTGTTAGCGGTGGTGCCACTCGCCGATGGGTCTCTTCTTGTTGGTGGCGGCCCCAGCCTGGGAGACCCGCGTCGGCACCATCTTGGGTCCGGGCTCGGATGCCGGTGTGGCGTGCTGCCGGAGAAAGTAGTGGGTGATCTCCGGGCCACTCGATTCCCCGGGTGTCTGTGAGGTCTTACAGTCACCCGGCATGTAGCGGAAGATGGATCTGGTCGGATATAAATGTCGCTAACAGCCTCCGGCCATGCAGAGCTCCACAGCGTGTGTCTTTACTCCTCCATAGCCAAGCCACGCTCCCAAACAGGATGTTTTTTGACTGTTTTTCAGCAGCTGTTTTCAGCTGCAGAAGTTTTTCTACAGTCAATAAACCCTCCATGTTATCCTATGTGTTCATGCACACACATAGGCTGTTATCAACTGTTTTTAGCAGTGACGTTTTTGAGCTGTAAAAAAAACCCAAGAGCTGAGGGTTTTTTTGGACTGTTTTCAGCTGTAAAAACGTTCAAACACTTAAAAACGTCCAAAAACGCTTAAAACCGTCATTCCCCAACGTTTTTGGACGTTTCAGACCAATTGGAAAGAAAAAAACAAAACGCGGCCCTTTAAAAACGGGAAAAAACGTTGTTTATTTTTTATCAATTTACAAAATTTAAAGTGAGTGAACAGAATAAAAATTGAAAACAAATAAATATTTGGTGTGGCCACCCTTTGGCTTCAAACCAGCATCATCAATTCTAGGTACAATTGCACACAGTTTTTGAAGGAACTCGGCAGGTAGGTTGGTCCAAACATCTTGAAGTAACCTAGCCTTCAATTCCAGGACTCCTTGTTCTTCTTTAGGCTGAAGTTAGTTATACAGTATAGATTTTTGGCCGCAATTCTGGTCAGACTTCTCCAGACAGTAGATGGGTTTACCTGGGTCCCACTGGTTTCCACCTGTTCTGTGCTTTTGCCACTGTTGGACATCTTCTGATGTTGAAGCAAAGTAAGCATGATGTGTCTTTCATTAAATTTCCTTTCCTATCCTCAGCGTTGCCTGATCAATGGTGTCCTCAATGCTGAGAAATAGAGGCAGATACTTATTCATCATGCCATACCATCAGAGAGGTGTGTGACTGGCCCCAAATTTATTCTGCAGCAGGACACGACCCAAAACATACAGCCAATGTCATTAAGAGCTATCTTCAGCGTAAAGAAGAACAAGGAGTCCTGAAAGTGATGGCTTGGCCCCCACAGAGCCCTGATCTCAACACCATGAGTCTGTCTGGGATTACATGAAGAGACAGGAGGATTTGAGGCAGCCTACAAACATACAAGATCTGTGGTTAGTTTGGAACAGCAGTTACATTAAAGACAATCAGTGTAACCTACAATTTACAGTTTGTTAGAACTCCTTGAGCATTGACTTCCTGGATATCAGTCTAAGTGGGGATCCAGACACTGGGAATATACATACCTATACTTACAGGAAGACATGCTCGGGCAATACATTATATGCTACTAGCTCTCACCCATCCCACACCATCCATGTAATCCCTATAGGAGAATTCACCCGAGCTCGGAGGAATTGTTCCTCAGATGTGACCTGTGGGTCGGGCGAACCCGATGTCCGCCGTAGACCCGCGATCTGCTCACAGAGAGCTGGAACGGGGAACCGCCGATGTAAACACGGCAGTTCCCCGCTCTGAGGGGAGGGGGGGCATGCCAGATCTACTGATCCCTGTCACTGGGATCAGTTAGATCTGTCATGCCCCTGCCAACCCCCCCCCCCCCACATTTAGAACACACCCAGGGAACATATTTAACCCCATTCACTGCCCCCTTAGTGTTAACCCCTTCCCTGCCAATGACATTTATACAGTAATCAGTGTCTGTTTTTAGATCTGATTGCTGTATAAATGTCATTGGTCCCAAAAAAAGTGTCAAAAACGCCAGACATGTCCATCGCAATATCACAGTCCTGATTAAAAATTGCAGATCGCCGCCATTACCAGTAAAAAAAAAAAAAAATTCTAAAAAACGCCATAAACCAATGTCCATCGTTTTTAGACGCTATAACTTTTGAGCAATCCAATCAATATACGCTGATTGCGATTTTTTTTACCAATATATGTAGAAGAATATATGTCGACCTAAACTGATGAATACATTTTTTTTTTTTGGATATTTATTATAGCAAAAAGTAAAAAATATTGTTCTTTTTTCAAAATCGTCGCTCTTTATTTGTTTATAGCGCAAATAATAAAAACCACCAAAAGAAAGCTCTATTTGTGGGGAAAAAAAAGGACGCCAATTTTGTTTGGCTACAACGACGCATGACCGCGCAATTGTCATTCAAAGAGTGACAGTGCTGAAAACTGAAAAATGGTCTGGGCAGGAGGGGGTTTAAGTGCCCAGTAAGGAAGTGGTTAAAAAGAATCTACCCATTTGTTACTCGGATAAAGACCTTCATAAAGTGTTGCAAGTAGGCTGCTGTTTTTCTAGTCAGAAGGCCCCCACATTGTGTTCCCTTCTGTCTCCCAGTCACACCAATGAAAAAATACCAACCCACCTGGCTGTCTTACCCCGGGAGATTCTCATGCAACATGAAAACATGTAGATATTGTCACTTGAATCTATCAACTAAATCTTTTATCTCAGCTAACTCAGGTTAAAGTTTTGATGTTAAACAATATGTTCCAGAATACCTGGAGAATTTTCCCAACATGGCTATGGAAAAATGGGTGGAGGATGTGGGTAATATAAACGGGGATCAGTGGTCGGAGGCCCTGGAATCAGTCCACGGCTGTTCTTTAAATGTGACCCAAAGACTGTCCCAACTATATATATTATTGCAGGTTCATCGCACCCCACTTAAATAGTTTGCTCGTGGACTCCGCCCAGACCCAAAGTGTGTGAGATGCAAGGGAGCTAATGGGGGCCTGATACATTTCCTTTGGTGGTTCCCAAAGTTGCACCGCTTTTGGACTGGCATAGTAAACACCATCAGCAATACTAACTGAACAGAAAAAGAGAGCGAGCCCGCTCCAGGTGTGTGATGGCAGTTACCTTCCGGATAATCAGGTGCTGGTCCGGAGACCGCTGTCCAAATCAGTATACAATCCAAAAGAGAGAGACCGCACTCCGATATCCAGAAAAAAGAGGGTGTCATTTATTGTGAACCAACAGAAAGTAAATTCAGGCAGACAAAACAAAAGCTGTGTACAAGGTTGGTCAACCTTGTACACAGCTTTTGTTTTGTCTGCCTGAATTTACTTTCTGTTGGTTCACAATAAATGACACCCTCTTTTTTCTGGATATCGGAGTGCGGTCTCTCTCTTTTGGATTGTATACCATCAGCAATACTCTTCAAGTGAATGACTATAAAAGAGTATTATTGGAGCTGGCGCTGTCTTGACTTATATAGATATACAGATATAAAAATGATATAAAAAGTGCAAAAGTGCTTAGTGAATTTACATAGGTGTCCGTAGAAAGTCCGTAAAAGTCCGTAGAGATCAAATTATAAATATATATATATTCTAACTATATATACTTGTAAAAGACTTTAGATGTAAAAAATGTCTATAAAAATATTTCCAAAAATGCCTGAATAGTGCCTGTAATGATATACTTAAGTGCCTAGTGATAAATAATCAACACCCTGGGATGGGCGAGTGTGTAGACGAGAATGTGACTAAAAGATATATATATAAATATTAAACTAGAGATGCCTGAAAATGCCTGAAAGATGCCTGTGGATACATTTAAGTGATTCGTGAAAACGTGAAAAATATAGT
>BLSH010328943.1:1024630-1036802 GCA_018402905.1 Glandirana rugosa
CTGCAAATATGGGGGAAGGACGGGTCTGGAGTGTAGCATGAGAGAGTAATTGAGATTCAAAGTGTGAGAGCGCTGAAAGCTGAAAATTGGTCTGGGCAGGAAGGGGGTATAAACGTCCTGTATTCAAGTGGTTAAAGTATCCACTGGAGTCGGTGAGTGACAGACCCTGGGAGCTGGAGGAAAGGCTGGAGCAGGCTGGGAGAGGAATAGTGGATAGTCTGTGGAGGTCTCGGGAGCCAGTCAGGGGAAGGAGTGTCACTGGGAGGAAAGCAAGTCGGTGTGACCTGGAAGAGGGATGGGCTGGAAGTTGTAGTCCATCAAAGGCCCAGCTAGCACCAACATACTAAGCTACACTTTGAGGGTTGTTTGACCCTGGCCTGTAATTTTCCTTCAGGTCAGAAACTAAGTAAAGTGCTGGAGAGAAGTGAAAGGAGCAATAGTCTGCAAGAGAAGTGCTGGAGGAGGTAGAGTGTATTTACAGTCGTGTATATAGGAGGCCCTGTAACCAATTCATTGGGCATCCCACAGTCACCCCTTTTCCTTATCCAAGTTAATCCCCTAAATAAAACAAAAACACTGTTCAGTGACTTCGGGTGTGTGTGATATGGAGGGATTGAGGGTAGCTATAAGGTGAACCACAACTACCAGCCACTCCCAAGGGAGCACATGGCTACAGCTGTGTAAATTTAAAATGCGATTGGACAGAAATACAAATCCTTTGCCATGTAAAACAACTCCCATATTTGTGTTTCATCAGCCCTTTGTCTGGATTTGTGCTTTGAGCATCAGAAAAACATTAGGTCAGCATAGTATAACAATTTCCTCACCAGTATCTCCTTTTATCCAGCTACAAAATGTGTGAAGTTTGTAGTTACTCAGTTGGGTTCTCAGCATTGTTCAGAACTTCCACCACAGTATTTGGCAGGGCATCGCAAGCAGTGTGCTATAGGCCTTTTATCTTGCAGTAATCGTGATATATGTAATCAGCACATCTTCCTTGCATTTTTTGATTACTTTATTAATATTGCATCACTGCTTTTTAAAAAGGTGCCAATGTTTATTTTATCAAGTGATGATAAGGTGGCCCTGAGACATCCCAAAACATTTTTTAAAAATCTCTGATGTTGATTAACTACTTCACCTCCGGAAGGTTTACCCCCTTCCTTAACAGGCCATTTTTTGGGATATGCCACTGCGTTACTTTGACAATTGCGCGGTCGTGCCACACTGTACCCAAATAAAATGTATGTCCTTTTTTTTCCCCCATGAATAGAGCTCTCTTTTAGTGGTATTTGATCACCTCTATGGGAGAGAACTACAAGTTTTGGTTCTTAAAAGAAAGAAATTAAAATTAGAAAAAATACAAGCTGGTATTAGAGAAATACAAATAAAACTGGAACCGATGAAGGAAAGTAAAGCAGTGAAAGACTTTAATACATATATGATTAAGAAACTGGAAAAGGTGGACCGGGACACACAAAGGAAGAAAGTTAATAAGTGTAAGAGAGACCAACTAGACCTAAAAACCGGGAACCTGTATATATGGCAACTCCCAAAAAAAGAGGTAGTACAGGACATAAATCAAGGGAAAGGTAGAAACCAAGGAGGGTATCGAGTAATGGAAAATGAGGATTACTCAAATAGACAGAAAATCCCGAATCAGCCTACTGATAATAAACCATATGGACCCCACTGGCGTGAAGAGGGACATCAGGAAAGAGGGGGGAGAGTTATTGATAAAAGGGGAGAGCCCCCACAAGGGAATAATTACAACTCTCACTGGTATATGAATCAATCTGAGTATAGGGGACCCCCCAGGACTCCACAGAGACATGGAGGGCAGTCCAATAGAAATAATGGGTATAGAACACCCACCAGGAATGATGAATTTGAGCATTATAACGTTCAAGTACAAAATAGGTTCCAACCTTTGAGAAATGGGGATAACTATTATCAAGGACGAGGTAGAAGTCCTTTTTTAGGCATTCGGGGGAGGGGGGGACGAAGACCACCTGGACCCCCCAACAGAGGGCCCCATTATGGAGAGAGAATAGAAACACCCCACGAGTACAGGCACTATCAGAGGCCCCCAATGGACGACGAAAGAGAGGATGTAGGGCGGGGTCACGAAAACAATCCCAAAAAAAAAAAAAAAAGAAGAATGGACCAGTAAACAAGGGGATCTATAATTTGAGTGGAGTAGAATTGGACCATAAAGAGTTAAATATCCTCAATTTAGGTCTAAAATGTGCCCCAAAAAAACCACTTGATAAGTTCTCAGTGTTCATTGACACCCATAAATATATACGGGGTCTAAATATGAAAAAATACTTCATTTCTCACCCTGCATACCCAACTCCTAGGGTCCCCTCAAATCCGGCCATAGACAGCGGGTTAAGGAATAAATCATTATTCAACCCCCAGAATAGTGGAAATCACCAATTGGAAGTATTTAAGACCTTGGTCCTAAATGACTTGGAAAAAGTTAAACCTCGAAAAAACATTAACCCCAGAAACATCACACAGGGAGTAAAACAACTAGAGGATAGGAAGGACATTATAATCCGACCGGCGGATAAGGGGGGAGGAGTGGTTATTCTGAAAAAACAATTTTATCATGACCAACTGATGAATATGCTACAGGATACAGAAACATACAAAAAACTACCCTTAGACCCTACAGAATTATATTCAAAGCAATTAGAGGAACTGGTTGAATTTGGATATAAGACGGGGGCGTTGAATAGAAAAGAGTCGAGATACCTAAACCCCAGTGCATGCAGGATACCGGTTATTTACACCTTACCGAAAATCCATAAGAATATTGAGTGCCCACCAGCGAGACCGATAGTCAATGGGATCGGGTCTGTTACTTCACGTCTGGGGGAATATCTGGACAAATTTCTCCAGCCTAGTGTTCAAGCAACTAGAGCGTATCTGAAAGACACAAAGAATCTATTGCAATTGCTTAATGAGGTAGAATTGGGGGATGTTGATAATGTGTATTTGGTGACGGCAGATGTGTCGTCACTATACACTATTATACAACATGACGACGCCTTATTGGCGCTTAACTGGGCCCTTAGTAGAAGAGAGGACATACCTCATACACAGAAATGTTTTTTAGGTAAAGTTCTTGATTTTTGTGTCTCGCATAATTACTTTTGGTACTTTGGATTTTTTTTCACCCAGCAGATTGGCGTTGCGATGGGGGCTAAATTTGCCCCCAGCATCGCCAATCTATTTATGGCGGAATGGGAGGACAGGATGGTCTACAATGAGAAGAGACCTCAACTAATTTTTTATAAGAGATTTATAGATGACCTCCTGCTGATTTGGAGAGGATCTAAGGAGTCGGTGGAGGCCTTTATGAAATATCTGAATTCCAATCTAAAAAATATCAGACTGGAATATCAAATTAGTGATAAGAATATACATTTTCTGGACGTAGACATTGAGATACATGACAAGAGGATATCTACTAAGGCTTACTTCAAGCCTACGGACAGAAATTGCTATCTACCAGTTAATAGTGGGCACCACCCGGCCTGGATTAAGAATATACCAAAGGGCCAGATTACTAGAATCAGACGTAATTGTAGTAATGTGGATGATTTCAGAACACAGGCAGAGATGTTAAAATCGAGATTCTTAGAGAAGGGTTATCAGGGAGACTTCCTTGAGGGAGTGATGGAAGAAGTTGAGAATACCCCGAGGGAGGTTTGCTTGAGAGATAAAACTGTGAAGGAAAATAACGATCAACATAAGTGGAGCTTCATCTCTAATTTTCACTGTCAGTATAGAGACATAGAGGAGATATACAGGAGACACTGGCATATCCTGAAATTAGATAAGGATTTGGGGCCATTGTTACCTGGAAACCCTAATTTTATCTATAGAAAGGCCCCCACCTTTGGAGACCGGATAGTCCAAAAAACGCTGGATGCCCCTGGTATATTAAAACTACAGGTTGACCAAAAAGGTTTTTTTGCTTGCCGTAACTGTAAAGCATGCAAAACTGTTAATATTCTAAATAGGGGACGTACATCATTCATTAATTGGGAGGGGCGGAGCTTTGATATAGGTGAATTCATCACATGCAATTCCAGTTATGTGGTTTACCTTTTGTGGTGTCCGTGTGGACTTACATATATTGGAAGAACCAAGAGGCAATTGAAAGTTAGAGTGGCAGAACATCTGGCGAACATCAAGAGAGGATATAGGGAACATAGTGTTTCCCTCCACTTTAGGATGAAACATGATCGAAATCCAGCATTATTGCAGTTTTGTGGGATTGACTTGGTATATTCATCCTGGAGGGGGTCAAACCGCGTGCGACAGTTGTCCCAACGCGAAACGAAGTGGATTTTTCTGATGAAGAGTTTGACCCCCAAAGGGATGAATGTAGAACTAGATGTCAATTCATTTATCAGCAATATATAGTGAAGTTTTGAATTATTAAGTAATGTTACCCATATTGTGAGGACAGTGTTATGGTCTGGGACATCTATAACATAGGTATTTGGGATGGATCAACTGTTAATGACATGGGATCATTGCCCATCAGTGGACTAGTGATGAATATGGTGTGCTTATAATTTAAATCCCATATGTTAAACAAGGAATGGATATCTGGCGAATGGGTGTATACCTACCTGATAGGACATATCACTAATAGTTCCAGAAATGTGAGGTTTCATACTTGTAAACCCAAATGAGTAATAGGTTGGAAATGAGCTGGGAATAATATTGTTTCTACACACAATTTATTGATTTATCCCTTATATATTCTAATGAATGTGAAGAGTTGAAATAGATGTGAATAACAGTGAAGTGTCGGAAGTAAGGGAAATCTGAACTATGGAGCCACCTTAATGGATGACTGGCCCCACCTGCTTTAAATCTAAGGGGGAGGGTGTCTTATATTTATTTTATTTTACTTTTGGTTTGTATTGAACTTAATTATCTGTAGTGCATATCTGCAAAAACAAATGGAAGCCTGATGGGCTGGGTAAAAAGCTTGTTTGAATAAGTTACATTCACGCACCTTGAAATAAATAAATAATTATTGACTGTGACTCTGTGAAATAGAATGGAATATTAGTTAGTATGAAGGTGAAGTGCCGGAAGTAAGAAAATGTGACCTACGGAGCCACCTCAATAAGATATTGGTCCCACCTGTGAAAAACTAGGAGGGAGGGTATTTAAACTAATTGTTGCCGGCCGTGTGGAGTGCCACAGCAGAAGTCCATTGACGAAACGCGTCTGGCACATCCACACGGCAACATATGTATCTTTTTGCTTGCAAGTAGAGACGGCTGTAGTGATCCTGCGGGTCGGGTGAATCAGCTGAGGGAGAGAGGAAAGGACAGTGAGAGTTACACTTTCCGATCTCTGGCACTTTTTCTGAATCATTACTACTTGCTAATTTTTTTAATTTTTTTAACTCTTGGATGTATGGAAGCACCCTGATGTTGGGGTTTTTTTTATCCTATGTGCATGTGCAATAAATTTTGCTTTTAAAGATAATGCACTATGTCAGGTTTTTTTTCCTCTAAATGGAATGCCTGACATCACCTGTTGAAGCCTAGCAGGAAATTACTCCTCAGAACGCGAAGCATGGTCAAAGGAACTGAGACGGGAGAGACGATCTGACCACTTGGAGCTGATCGCAGAAACGTGGACTAGAAAGATCCGGGAGATCTGTGTGAGCCCTGAGTGGCAAACAAGCGAGGCTGCCGAGCACGAAAGTGTGAGGCCAACAAATCCGGTGAGTAGGATTCTTGGAGGGAGATTGAGAAGATTGTACTGTGTATGACCTGCATTGAAGATATTCGTTCTGAGATCTGTGGTTGCAGCTCCAGAATTTATTCAGATGAAAGACATTTAAATGAACTTTTTATTTTAGCGCTACATAGTGTCTCCTCTTTGGTTGAAGTGATACTATTTATACATGATCACCTCTATGGTTTTTATTTTTAAAAACAAAGAATGACTGACAATTTTGAAAAAAAACAACAAAATTTTTTGCTTTCTGCTCTAAAACACATCCAATAAAAAAATGTACCCAATAAGCGTATATTGATTGGTTTGTGCAAAAGTCATAGCATTGGGTTTTTTTTACTAGTAATGGCAGAGATCAGCAACTTATAGCAGGACTGCGATATTGCGGTGGACAAATCGGACACCTAACTGACACTTTTGACACTTTTTTTAGGGACCATTGACATTATTACAGTGATCAGTGCTAAAAAATATGCACTGTCATTGTACTAATGACACTGGCAGGGAAGTGTTTAACATCAGGGGGCGATCAAAAGGTTAACCGTGTGCCTAGCTAATGTTTCAGTGTAGTGGGGGTGGTGCTTTTACTAGTGGAAGACATGGATCAGTGTTTCTGCTTTACAGAAACACAGGATTCATACTTTCTATACTGACATAGGCAGACTGCCATTCTGTCAGTATACCAAACAATCAGTGGGTGCCGGCTCACACCCAAAACCCGTAAGAGCAGAATCATGTATATACAGTATATATGGGGTGGTTGGCAAGTGGTTAGTTAAATGATTTAAAAACTCAAGGAAGGTGTGTTAGTGAGTTATACTATTATTATATTCTTCGGTGAAGTTCTTTACCCTGTGTCTTTAAAAGTATGTAGCCACCCTGCCCTAAGCAGGAGTGACTCTTTAAATTTAGTTCTGCTAGGCTTTAATCAGCTAAACTGTGTTATTTCTTGCTTCTGCCTGTTGTTAAGGGTACAATAATCTGAGTTATGAATATTTATGTTTCCTTGGTCAACCACTAGGAGGTTGGTGCAGGGCTGCAGGCTGGGGGATAATATAAATGTTTGGGGTGATCTTGTGAGCATTGTTGCCTCCCAGCCTTGTCTGGGAGAACGTATGATGCCTGCTACCTGGGAGGACACGTGCTTGAAGAGCAAGGCATGGTTCTTAGGCCTGAAGCATTCTCTGCCTTGCTGGGAGGATTTTCCCAGGAGGAAGGGAACTGGATCCTGGACAGGAACCCCAAGGGTAAACGTCAGTAGCTGAACATGTCCTGAGGATCTGGATTATAGCTGGAAAATTGAAGGAAGTCTGGTGGGTCGTTCAAGGAGTTTAAAGTGATATCAAATCTTCATGTTTTTTTAAACTAAAATAACAAACATGTCATACTTACCTGCTCTGTGCAATGGTTTTGCACAAAGCAGCACTGGTCCTCCTTTTCTAGGGTCTCCTGCCAGCGCTCCAGGCTCCTCCTCTCGGGCAAGTGCCCCCAGGGAAAACCACTTTCCCTAGGGGCACTCGTGCGTGCTTGCCCCCAAGCCACCCATTCTGCGGTTATTGACACAGACCGGGCGACTCGGTCCCGCCTCCCGCTCCCTCGTCACAAAATTTGATTGACAGCAGCGGGAGCAAATCGCTGCTGCTGCAATCAATCTGCTCATTGAGGAGGGAAACAGCAGGGAGAGACGCTGCTCTCGTGCACATCGCTGGATCGGATTGGGTTCAAGTAAGAATAAGGGGGGACTGGCGGGCTCCTGCAGCACAGAAGGTTTTTTTTACCTTAATGCATGGAATGCATTAAGGTAAAAAACCTTGAAGCTTTAGAACCACTTTAAAGCTGACCATCACTCTTCTAAATTACCTAACCTCCCTGGAGCTGACTCCTTCCCTCTATGAAGTAAAAACACTTTTTCAGTCTTTTTTATTTATACTCCTTCCCAGCGTCTCTGCTGTTATTCTGGCCTAGGCAAGAATAACATCACATGTCTCTGCTTCTGCCGCCGCCTGGGATACCATGTCACATATCCCAGGAGGCTGCAGATGCAGGCACTTACTTAAAGCAACTGGTGGGCAGGCCTGGCATCTGTAATCAAGGTCCAGCTGCAAGAACCTGGACAAAGTTACTGGCACTTGATGACTGAGGAGGACAAAGATGGTGACGCAGGACCTCCTGTGCTGCAGCAGCCCCCCCCCACAGCCCCCCTTTTACTTACCTGAGCCCGATCTTTCCAGCGACGGGGACGAGAACACCAGCTCCAGCCAGTGTCTCGGGTCCTCATTGGATAGATTCATAGCAGCACAGCCATTGGCTCCTGCTGCTGTCAATCAAATCCAATAATGCGGGAGCCAGGGGGCGGGGTCAAGTCCTGCCATCTGTGTCAATGGACACAGCAGCAGGACACGGGAGCGCGCCTGCACGAGTGCCCCCAGGGAAATCACTTCTCCGTAGGGGAACTCGATGCGGGGAGGAGCCAGGAGCAGTGCTGGGGGACCCCAGAAGAGGAGGATTGGGGCCACTCTGTGCAAAACCCTTGCACAGAGGAGGTAAGTGTAAGTATGACATGTTTGTTTTAAAAAAAAAAAAATGAGACTTCACAACCCCTTTAAATGAAGCTGCTTGTTAGTTGGTGAGCACTACAATTGTATGTGATTGCAATTTTTTTTTTAAGATTTTTTTTTTCTGTCTGCATCCCTATTTTCTTTAACTTTTTGTTCCTGAGACAGTGAAGGAAGTAAGAGGATATCTCGTCAGAGAAGGGATATCCCTAGACATTTGTCACCAGAATGTCTGTCACCACTATAAGATTTTCCCTTACCTCATGTTATTGTAACATTTCAAAAATCTTGAATTCCCTAACTCTTTCTCAATGGAAGACAATGGTCACCAGGACCAATAGTGAGGGTTCTCATCCTACCACATTCTATCCAAAACTAAATAAAAAGTTTTACATATACTTGACACTTTGGCATCTGGTTGTGATTAGGGATTAGCTAAGGGTCGGGCCAAACCAGTGGGAAACTGTCATATGATAGCAGGCCAACAGCCCAATCAGCTGCCACTATGGAATCCCCTGCTCTGAAATTGCACCTAACAAAGGGGCAGTGATACCAATGACATAATTGGTGTAATATGGACACATGGCCAATGTGGCCATTATGGGTCAATGATGTCACCAGCAATCCCAATTATGTGCAGCTGCGGGACAGGGAATTCCATGGTTACAACCAATTGGGCTGGCTGCCTTCTAAAATGTGACTGTTTTCTGCGATTCAGGTTGAACTCAGTGTACCGTTACCCCCTAGGGGACACTGGTTGATGATGGTTAAGGGCACGGTCGCTATACACTGTGAGCACAGATGATGATGAGGACCAGGGTTCTCCCTCATGAATGCAGAGTCTGCCAGCACACACAGAGCACCGCCCAAGCACACTGAAACAAAGAGCAGTCTAGGGGATGTCTTCTTGTGGTTTTATTGTTAAATAACTTACATGGGGTGGAACAGTTCTTCTGCTCAGCTAAGGGTACCATCTTCCTGTGAGTGACTAGTAGAGGCCAGAGGTATGTACTTGTAAGCAGGTGCTTACAAACCTTGGGGTTGAGAGAATGCTTTAGGCTGAAGATAGAAGACAAAAATAGCGGCACGCCAACGTACAAAAAACAGGCTTCTTTATTTATTTAATCCATACAGGTAAGAAAACAAAAGCACACAGCTCCAGGACAGCCAGTAAACGCATTTCACACGTCAGTGCTTATTCTTTACAATTCATTGTAATAAATAAGTACTGACGTGTATGGATTAAATAAAGAAGCCTGTTTTTTTTTGTACGTTGGTGTGTCACTATTTTTGTCTTCTATCTTCACTGATCGTGGCTGTGGACCGAGCTGGCACCCAAGTATAGTCAGGGACTTTGGATCTCATGCAAATTAGCCTCAGAGCGGTGTGTACCTGTGTACTCTATTTCTCTGGACAAGGATTTAGGCTGCCCAAGGAATTTCTGGTCTCTGCCCTCCACCCTGTGCTGTCAATAAAAAGGGGGAAGGCTCTGCTCGGGTGTTCTCTGTCGTGGTCTGCATGGGAAGGAGTCCAAAGGCCAAGCCTGAAGATGAAACCACCAGCAACATCTGGAGCGTGCGCTAGGAAAGTCTGCCTGAGCCAGGAGTCTTTCATATATGAACTGTCACCCTGGGCAAGGTATGCAATGGGAAGGTTGGGTCTAGCTAGTTAGAAAGGAACTATTATTGTGTAGCGCCACCCCCGCAGGAGCCGCTTAAGTATGTTCAGTCCATTACTCTGCCTCTCAACCCCAGTAACAACTTCAGTCCCCTCTGGCACGCCTGGCAATAGTGTGAGAAACACACACGTTATTATAAAACACCGAAATGATCTTTACTGTAGTATTTCTGTGGAATAACCATTGGCAATATGCTTAAGGAATACAATAGAAGAACATTAACTGAAGATATGAGTGATATAGTTCAATAGTACATTTAGGCTGCTTTCAAGGGATTCAGAACCTTAGAATAACCCCAAGAGCAGAGCAAACCCTTTAATAACAATAAAGTCACAAAATTGGCAATCTGTACCAGATTGCTTACCTTTACTCAAGTTTGGCTCTATGAGTCCAGGCAGGAGGAGAGTAGAAGACTGACCCTCTCTATGTCAGATTTCTCTCTTCTGTCTCCACAGGCCCAATAACAAACACTGCATTCAAATCAACAGTCAATATCTTAGCTTCCCAGATAGGCTGTCCCACACACCCACTGCATACACAGAGCCCTGGATATATGAGTGTGAGGCCGTACGGCAATAGTAACCTCAGTTCCCTTGAAGTTAAAGAAGTCTTGGCATCTTCAGCTAGCCACTCTCGTTGGTGCACTTAAATTCCTAGGTAGCAGGCCCAAATAACATAACTGGACCGGATCATTAATTGAAGAATGCAAGATTTTCTTCAGCAGGATGAAAGGGCAATGACATCCATATACAGTGTTTTTCTAGCTAAATGTATCAGAAAGATGACTACTAGCAATGATGTCTGCATACAGGGTTCAATATAACTTCATCTGTGCAGTGTTCTTGTTTCCTGCAAATGGGCACAGATAACTTTTAGAAGAAAACCTTGGTAGTGATTACTGACTCCAGGATATATTATCTGTTAAAGAAGGACCTATGCACAGGGTTTTGTAATCCCCTAGGTAAGCTGAGTCTGTACTTTACTAAGAAAAATAGAAACAACTGAGTACACTCAAAGGTAGGCTTCAGCCTGCTCACCACCCTTGGTCAGCTGATCACAGATGGTCCGGATGCTCAGGCTGTGCTGATGACGCTGGAACTGATGATATCTGCTTGCTCTTTGCTCTTGGGAAAACAGCCTCCACTGTACTGCTTGCAGGCTCTCTCTCTTCCCTTGATCGATGTGGCTGCTGCTGCTCTGGGACGGACTTAGATGTCTGTAAGCTGGCTCTACAGATCCACCACTGGGACACTGTAACACATCAGCTGGCTGGGACACTGTAAAAATTCAACTGGCTGGATCGCTGGAGGTAAGCCTCAGGCTGCAGCCCCGCTGTGAAGGACACACAGGGTCCTTACTCATCAGCCACGCCATCCCAAGAGAGCGAAACAAACTCCTCCCCTCACTTAAATAGGTTCTCCCACAAAGCATCATTCTTCCAAAGAGCCTTTCCTGCAGCACAGTGCCCTGGGAAATGGAGTCCCTCCATTGCAGAGTCCAAGGACAGATTTCCTCTGTAGCACTACAAATCCCATCAAACACTGCTGCTCCCAGATATCCTTGTTGCTGCTGTAAAAGCCTCCCCCATTGGCTGTTGTCACTGTTCCTCCTATTGGCTCTGTTTCTCATGCTCAAGAAAACACAGGAGACTAGCAGTGTGTAACCTGATACCTATGTGTCATCTGCTCTGCAACACAGAGAGAGAGCTTATGCAGGCAAACGACAGGCAAATTTAGATGCCTGCTACAATTGCACTGTTGGATTGTTACATAGTTACATAGTTAGTCAGGTTGAAAAAAGACACAAGTCCATCCAGTTCAACCAAAAAAAAAAAAAAACACGGTTTAGCGTTTTTCCCGAGGCCAGGATTTCGACCTTTAGGAAGGCCCCGACTTCACCAATTACATTTATTATATTGACCCATGATTGTAAAAATCCATTTCAACTAGGTCCCACTTAGGCTAACGGAGAGCCCCTTAGTCCTTCCTTAAAAAAAGGGGGCAATATCGTTTAACCTAGGTACGAAACGACCCCAAAAAACGGAAGGAGACCTAGTTGACACCCACTTCCTAACATATACCCTAATAAACCAACACGTACATACATACATACATACATACAAAAAAAAAAAAAAACCAACTTGACCTACCTGAAC